>JAQIXS010002734.1:0-21181 GCA_034700785.1 Rossiulus vilnensis
TTTAAAAATCATGATAGATTTTTTCTCCGGGGCCCCTAGAACCCAGGGGCCCCGGGTATTTTCCCCATCAACCCCCCTCCCCCTCTTGTCGGGCCTGCCTCTGATTCCTACCGGCTTAGCACAATGCTAGTAACCAGTGGATTTTTTGTCAAAGCTATTGTTTCCAGTTATCAGGTGGACTAGAGACAGACTATCGATGAGATTAAGCGGAATTTCAGGCAACCTCGTTTTGATTTCGCGATATGGAAGGTTTGATACCATGGTAATCGATTGAGCGCCTGTTCTCGTAAGGCCTCCGAATTTGTAACAGCCATGTCGTTTACGTACGAGCAACTGCTACAGAGAGAACAGGAGCTGGAACAGGAAGTGATTCAGATGAAAAAGTCCGTGAGGCACGTACAAGGTTTTAACAAAAAATCCAAGCAGCTGAAGCGGAATATCGACGAAGCCATCACAGAGCTGAAAATTTCGCTAAAAGGTGTGTTAGGTTTAATGAATCCAGGATGGGACTCGGCAAATGTCCAAAGCGATTCATTGGCATTGTTTTTTCCTCGTTTTTTTCTGAAGGCAAAATCAAGGAAGACCAAGAAGTGATTCAAAAGAAAATAGGAAGTCTCGAAGAGCTGTTGAATAGGGTTTTGGAACACGGGGTCGCAATTAACGAAATGTCAACGTGACGTCACATTGTGTTCGTTGATATGCCTGTTTATTGAAGATGGAGTGAAAGTTTTTTTATATCCAGCCGGAAAAAATCATGAATAAATGATTATCAAAGTGTAAGTAACGTTTACGTTTTTGAATTTTGTGCCCTCTGCGTCTGTTCACTGTAAAACTTATGCTCGGTATATATGTGGGAGTTGAGTGTAATTACAACAAAATACAGCCTTTAGAGATTGGTAACTTACAAATGGACACGTTACAGAGTGAGAGTTCCATCGTATTCGGAGAGATACTCCCTCGAGACGCTGAGAGTACAGTTGTTAAATGGACAGATCTGTTCGAGTTTCTCAGCTAACAACTCACAATTTCAATTTTATCATGTTTAGTGTAAACTAGACGGTCGAGCTCCGATGCAACCATCAGATTTGATGGACGATCAGCAGGTGCTCGATTGGACACAGTTCTGAGAGGCAAAATCGCGATTTCCTTCAACTCAATAGTTATAATCGTTCTCGGCTCTCAAAATTTGTCAAATGGACACTCGATGTCATGGCTTATGAGTGGTTAACGATTTCAGTTAGCGTTTTAGCAAATTGGAGCTGATTGATTTTGCCGCATATTCCGCCTATGCACTTGGTGCAAATTGTATTTCGGGATTAAGTGGCATTGATCGCCTTTGAAACACCGCGATTTGTGGACAAAGGAAATTAATTTGTAATTTGCAAACAAGAGGTCATTGTAAAAAAACAGCTTATGTCATAAACGTGTTACTGATGAATTGCGAAGTTGTTGTCAAGAAAATGGGGATCAGATCACAAAAGATGGCAACAAATATACTGCTTACGTGTTTTTTTAGAAAACGGTCTTAGCATTGCTTTAATTGTTTATTCATGCTTTTTGAAAGCTTGCTATTCGTTGATTGTTTCCAACAAAACAATCTGATAGCGGTTCCAAATATGACCTGCGACTTAGACCCTGGCACCATCTAATGGCTAAATCACGCGTCCCAAAATAGAACGTCAATCCCTGTACTTAGCAAATAAAAAAACTACGTTGATGAAATTGTCAATTATCTAATGAGAACCATTTGCAGCAATCCATCAAGTACACGTAGTCTAGGACACTGAAGATCTTTTGCTAATGATCCTCCATTCTGACCTAAAGATGACCTGCGAAAACAAAAGCTAAAGTTCAACGAAATGTATGATTTTTTTACTAAACAAAATTGTGACTAGCGAGGTAACTGCAGAAATATGTTGTTGTTTTTTGTTTTGCTTTTTATTCATACTGTTCGCAAATTTCGGTTTTTTAAAACTGATCTCTTCTTTGCTAATTACCAATTAATCCTTTGTATAAGTGATTAATCATATTATTGTAGTAGTATTATTGTTTATGTGAAAACCCGAATACCGTATCGTTTAAGTGATGATTTTGGCTTTTTCTGAAGACGAAAATCACAAGAATTGTTGACAGATATTTTTACATTCCATCTATTGAGGATATTTCGATCAAACGCTTTTCAAAACACTTGGTCTTTTGCTAGAAGATTCTTTACAAAAACAACATTTATTCATTTATTTACAAACAAGTTTAAGCTCTAGAATACATTGCATATAACTTCCAACTTATATGTACAATGAATATAAGAATTGACTAGGGTGTTCTGGTGCACTCAGTAAAGTTCGCTCGGTCAAGTTTTCCTAAAATATCGGTTTCACGGTTCCTAAACCGATACTTAAGATAAACTACAGTCTTTTTTCAAAACTACAATATACTGAGCCAAAACCAATCAGATTTTCAGCTTATAGATTATGCCTTCCAGCATAGAGTAAGTCCCACCGATGCGATACGGATGGAAAATGAGTCATAGGACATGAAATATGAATCGCAAAACAGGCTCTTGCATTCTATTGGTCCATTGGAATTCCCAATATATTCTAACCTTGAATAGACTACAGAGATTTGCCATGGGGTAAATGGTTCGTAATAGTTGATTGGAACAAAATATGTTTTCGACTAACCAGCCTGTAATTGATTTTCGTCCTTTAGCAGCTTCTTTCACTGACCGGCATGCATTTTGCTGGACACCAGCTTCACAAAGGTCTTCTGCCAAAGAGTGATCCAGCACCCTTATGGAGAATTCTATAGAAAACACTGGCCGCTCCGGAACTTCCGGTAACAAATTACTCGCTTGTAACCAGTTGCAAGCTGGAGCCCGCTCACGGTTCTTCATCTTTCGGGTAGAGGGACTCGTAAGGGGGTGGAGTGTCCTTGGAGCAGTGGGGGTGATGGGGGCAGGTTGGAATGGTGTAGATGCCGCTTCCAGAAGCCCTCGCGTCCGCGCTGCAGCACTGGCATTGTCCAATAGTTGTTTTAGGAACATTGTATGGCGGTGGTTCCCTGACGCCCTCAGCGTCGCTGCTGGGGCCTGGAATGGAGTATCGCCTGGCCAGGCTTTCGGGGGCACCTTCGCTGGCTGAGGAGGGAATGGTCACCATGGACGTTTCGGCGCTGGGCACGTAAATGGTTTCCAGCGAATCGTTGTTGGACGAAGAGGAGAAGTTGCGCTGGTTGGTTCGAGCCCTGCACACCAGCACCCCGATGCCCGCCAGGCAGAAGAGGATGATGGAGATGATGCCGCACACCAGCTCCACCCTGGTGTAGAACGACTGTGGCACCTCGGTGTGGCCCACATCGCCAAAAGTGGTCTCCGACTGGCGAGCCCATAGGGGGCGCAGCATGTCATTGCTGCGCACGCCGATATCGGGGTCATCAGCTGGAAAAGGAAAAACGAGTGGATGAGAAGGGGTTGCAGGGATGGATTAAAGGATGCCCACCATGCAGAAAAATTACTTCCATATTTTTGCTTCAGATACTTGTTCTAATTGCTAAATTTATTTTTTTCCTGCGTAGAATGGGTCGTCCACTAGGGCTTGCGGAATTTTTTTATGATGTGAAACTGTCCCGTTTATTTATAAAAAAAACTAAATAACTTTGAAAGAAAATGTTGTGTGAGCTCCGTGACCAGGTATTTCCCTGCACTGCAACCTTCGAGGGAAGTTTTCATAACGGTTGTTCTCAAGTTTATTTAATTTAAAAAAAATAATAAACGGGACATTTTCAAATTGAAAAAATAACGCGACCCAAGTCGACGAGTGATTCTCCATGGGGTAAAAGTATAATTGTTATAGCAATTATGAAGTAACAATGTAGGAATAATTTTAATCCTAGGTAGGCATCCTTTTGGGTACGGCTAAATCAATGAGCAAAATTGCTTAGGACTCTAAAATAAATAATAATAATATTTCCTTTACAAATGTTGAATCTAAAAGTTGTAATCTATTTTCTAAAAAAAGTGTTTTGCCTGTAACTCGATATTTCTAAATAAATTTTGCATAGAATTTTAGGTTAAAATCTGCGATTTGTGATCTCAAAAATTTTTTTACGACGTTCCATCACTCGCCATTCCTCATCAATTTTATGTAGTGAAATATACATCTGTTTGCCGAAATCCAACATTGGCGATGAAGGTTGAATGTTGGCATTTGGCGTTGCATTAATTAATAACATTTTTCTTCTCATGCCAATATATATTGTAGAGGTAAGGAGGATTTATGGAAAAAAACAATTTACTCTGTCCTTACATAATATACGTTAACATAACAACGGAATGACGCAATGCCAAAGGTTTGCCTAGGGCGCCAAATACCTTGCGCCACCCCTGAGTGTGAGTGTAAGAAAAGTAAGGACATTTCTAAGAAAAGCAGTGTAAGTTTGTGAAACCATGTGACTTTTTTTCAGTAAACTGCTGCCATAGCACCGAAATACCTAACAGCTAGAGATGATATTGTCAGCTGTGTGTTAATTGTCGAATAAACTTTCGATCCACACGCTAAAATGTTCCCCCGACGAACATTATTGCAATTATGAACTCCCAACTAACTGCATTTTGTGCAAGTCAGCATTAACCGACTCGAGCTATTAAACGTGTGGGTGCCATTATGTTTTAATGATCCTTTCTCCGTCGCTAATTAACGCTGAGAAGTTTTAATTAAATGGTGTAATGTACGTACCGGTGATGACTCGTTGCACATCGGTGGGCCCCAAGAGGCGCACCGTCCGAGTGCCGCTGCCGTCCGCTGCCCCCAGGGGGAGTCCGACTTCTGTGTCGTCGCAAATAGGACCATTCTCGTCCTGCACGGTACTGACTCGGGGTCCGCAGTTGGTGATGTTGTTGCACGTCAGTTTCACGTCGATACAGTAGTTGAGCAGCGGGCACCGGAAGTTGTACGGCTCGCGACAGCAGCCGGAAGGACACTCTTTCGTGACGGATGCTATTCATAATAAAAATGAAATGTTAGATTAGGATACGCCATGCATCGTTGATCTTTATGATTATGATGGCTAAGAGATCCGTTAACAAACGAATTCCATAATAATTATATTCATTTTGTTTTGCAAGCATTTAAAAATAGGCTCAGTGTGAAAAGATTAAAAGTTGCCTAATTACGACGCCATTTCGTTGCTACTGCTAGCGCTGTGGTTCTTAATGTTTCGAAAACTTTACCGATTAGTTTTTTCAGAACTTTAGCATGCGGTATTTCCTTTATTAGTTACGGTATCGTATTTATAAACACAAATTGTACTGAAAATCTGCTGAAATATGCATCATTTTTGAATTGGTATGCACATGCGATGTAAACGCTTCTGTAAACAAGTAGTTGAATACTTCTAAAGGCATTTTATATCAGTTGAGAATAATAATACAAAATCTTTGGACACTCAACCCCCCTTTCCCTCCTAATTTGGAAATCCTGTTCTGATAGTGGCATCTCTTTGGCATCAAAATGCAACTTACATGGATTTTGGAAAAGGCCTGTGATAAAAGCTTAGAAATAAACCGGTGAATTTTGCCAAATGTAGTTCTTTACCAGCTTAACTGGGCGTGTACGTCAGTATTTAAAGCTTACATGAAACGTTTGTAAGGGTTTTGTTATTCACTATACATGTTGGCGTTGAGGAAGGTTGATGTATTTTTCTTGCTTAACGATGGTACTCATTAATACAAATGGTTTTCGGAACTGCTCTGATAAATTGCGAGGATTACTTTGTCGAATTAGAGCAACATTTGACATTGGTGGTGTTTACTTTCCAACCAACAGAACACGACTTGAATTCAATTTCCAACCCAATCGCGGCCCATCAATTGACACGTTCTAAAAGAACATAATCGCTCCATCTACGTTTAAACAATCGATGGCGCCTACCTTTCTGAGAAGCCGTGGCGATGACACTGAAGTTGATAGGCGACTTTTTGGCGTCGGTGGCGCCATCCTTGGCGCCCGGCCCGGTCATGTTGGCCGGCAGCAGCTGCAGCTTGACCGCCCCCAGCGACGAATAGCTGGACATGGGTGGGGCCTCGGTCAGTCCACTGCCCACGCAAGAGCTCAGGTGGTGGAACTCTCCGTCCCAGAGGCGCATGAGCGTGGCGCCGCAGTCCTGGCGCCGGAACACCGTCGCCAAATTGGTGCCCACGAAGTCGAAGTTCTCGAAGTAGGTGAGCAGGCCGTCGTCCTTGTGGGTCGTTTGGATCACGATCTCGCAACGCGTTCCTGGGCCGTCCAGGTCCACGGCCAGATCCAGTTGGACGTAGCTGCCTTGCTCAAGTAGCAATCGCACGCTGCCATCTTGGACGTCGCACAGCTCGCGGATGTTGTCTGCAATGATACAATTGCAACCATTAGTCGTTTTGGAAAGTACTTTTGATTTTGGGACGTTGGAAAGCGTTGCACAACATTTTGAATGCAATCGGATTTTTGAAATTATTGGACACTTTATATCGTTCATCGAACCTTTGATGCTAATGTTGCTTTCAAGAACGTTTCTTGAACGATTAGTTCCTTCCAGACCAAAGATTTTAATGTAAACCACTCGGTTTATACAACGTAATTAACTATAGTTTTCATTGGCATTTTGCTTTCAATTTAGTTTGCAATGGCGAAATGCTGTTTTTGGTTCATCAGGGGTGCATTTCTTGAGTTTGAATGTTGTTTTTGGATGCATTAATTTTTTGGTAAATTGCGATGTATTTTTTAAACGTAACATTGCTGTTTGGAACGACGTTGGAACATGGAACATTGGAATGGAACGCACTTATGGAAAGATTCAATTCCTTTCTTGAAATGTTGGAACATTTTGGGTGGTTGCACTAGACACGATGTGAGTATTCCGGGACGGCGTTTCTTGAAAGTTTGTATGTTGTTTTTGGACGCATTTATGTTCGGTAAATTGCAGGGGCGGTTTTAAACGTGTTATGGTTGTTTGGAACAACGCTGGAATTTGAAACGTGTTCGTACCATTGTAGTAGAACGCATTTATGTAATGTTTCAATTCCTTGCTTGGAATGTTGGAATATTTTGGGTCATTGGATGGCCACGTTTCTAACGTTGCTTGAAATGGCGTTGGGACATGATCGTATTTTTGGATGGAAATTGCGAAGCATTTCTGGAATACTTCAACTCCTTGCTTGATATGTTGCATATTAACGATAGTTTGGACGATTGGATGTCTACGTTTTGAACATTGGAACGATGTTATTCTTCGGAATTTGTAGCTCGGATCATCGGACGTAGTGCTTGCCTTTAGGAGTAAGTCTGAACGTAATCAAATACGCCTTTCATTATTCTAGGTACATGTGTATTCTATTCTATACTCTACAAGCAGCATATTAGGCTAATGCCATGTGGTAAGGGGGTTAATTAGTTTAACCCAAATTTATACACATAAGTAAAATTACAAATTTTGAACAGTTAGAAGAACTGAAGAATGATAGGGAAGGGAATACGGTCGTGGCCGATTACAGAGGTACTATCCCAGCATTCACCTGAAAATATTGTGGAAACCACGAAAACCACAACTGGGATAGCCGACCAGTGATTTGAACCATGGTCTCCCGAATGCAAGGCGGACATTCTGCCACTAAGCCACTTTAAGATAATATAATAAACAAGTCCTTCTAAGTTAATAACCCAGAAATACCTAACAGCAGTAAAGTTATTCAAATGTTTAAATCGAGATTTAATACTTACGCCCCAGACATTTCCGCAAGATTTTCAGTGTTATTCGTCCAAGTAAGATTAATTTTTTTTTTCGTACTAGTACTTAGGGGCGTAATTTGCTCTTAACTTTTCCCTTAATTTAAAATAAATAGGCCGAGACATTTCTGAGCAATTTTACACGGCAGAAAATCGAGTAACATTTTTACTTCCTCAATAGATGTTTCCGGAAACAGAATTTCTCCTTAATCATTAGCTGGAAAAATTGAGATGTTTTGTACTTTCCTATCCATTTTTCTCTTACACCTGCGCATGGTTGACAGGTACAGGTATTAGAGAAGGCAATAAAACGGTAAAAAAACAGGAGGATAAAAAATCAGGATGACAAAAGCTAGTTCCTGTAAGCAATTTGATAAGCTGTCACAATTTTGACTGTTTACAAAGCAACCAGCTTTGTCTCAATTGGAACACGTATTTAAACTTTAATAATTTAATTAAGCATCTGCTAATTCAGTAAGATATGACATAAAAGTTGTTTAGTTTTACCAATAAACGCGTTTTAAAGATTTAAAGACAAAATATTTCGAGCAAGTTTAAAGTACATGCAAATTAAATTCCGATTTTCTCTTATTATGTAATTTTAATAATACAATTATATGTCAATTATTATTGCCTTACTTGCGATTATAGAAATCAAATTGATTTGGACAAAGTAGTTTAGGCAAATTTAAAATTAAATTAAATTCCAGTGTTTCATTAGGCAAAACATCACGTATTCATCTATATTTGTACATAACTCACTATTCATTAGATTTTTAATTGTAGTAAGATAATAAAATATTTGCTCTTATTCTGCAATTTACATTTTTGCAGAATTAATTAATGAAATAAGAAATAAATTTAATCCATTATGGTTGGTAAAGCGAACATTACCCTGAAAATGTATCAAATATTTATATTTTACATTTTAACATGTGTTGGTCATCCAGTTTGGCTTTCAACACATGTAGATGATGGTACAAAAACAAAAACCATTTTACGTATGTCTGGTAAGAAAAAGATAATGGTACATTTCCGAAATGTGCCATGTGGTGTGGGAGTGTAATCCATCAACCCATATTATTATTTTAACCAAACATGTTCTCATCAACAGGTTATCGCCCTGTCAGTGGTGCTTCTGGAGTCACTGCACATCCATGGCGCATCAGGGAACAAAACCGAAGAATCCCACCCAACCGGAAGCGCCAGCCCACCTGAAAAGCGTAGCATAGGAAGCATGCTGCTGCCACTATTGGGAGGCCTTTCCGGCATGGTCGGAAGTGACGATAGTGGAGGAGCCGCTGGAGGCCTCCTGGGCATGATCAGCTCCTTGCTCAGCAACAGGATGGGTCTTGGAGGAGGAGGATTAAAGCTGGACATCAACCCCGGTCCAACAACGGCTGACAACTTTGGTTCCAGTTCTAACAGCTATGGAGGAAGTGCTCCTGCTCCTGGACCTGGCATTGCCCTCAACCTGGACTTCGGAAAACTTCATGACAACCTGGAGAAGGGCCTCAGGATCGGCAAAGCCGCAATGTCCACTGGTGGAAATCTCTTGAACAAGTTTCTGACGGCCCAGACCAGCAACGTGCACTATGACATGGGCCCTCCGCCCCCCAAGGAACAATACCCAGAGCCTGCTTCCGGTTTGAGGAGTGGTCACGATCGTGCTCCTCCTAAGTACGGTCGGCAAAGGGTGCCATCAGGTCACTTAGGTGTCAGAGGTCCTCCATCAGAAGCAGGTTTCAATCGAGAATCCATCTTCATACGTGATCCAGTCTACCCCACCAGGTCCAAAGCCCAAAGACACTATGAGGACGACCAACAAAGAGACAACTCTGACATAATCGAGGGACGAGTACCGCAGTATTCGGATAGTGCAACTGCCCACAAGCCCTTTTTTTCAGAGAGCCCAAAGAACAGTCCACCTTTGTATCCAGAAAGAGTAAGAAGTCCACCCTACCAAGAAGGCTTAAGGAGCAGCCAAGAAAATTTAAGAAGCAGTTCAATATCTCACTCTGAGGGCCTTAGAAGCAGCTCTGAAAGATTGAGAAGTGGTCCATCTTTCTCTGATGGCCTAAGAGGAAGTCCATCTTTCTCTGATGGCTTAAGAGGAAGTCCATCTTTCTCTGATGGCTTAAGAGGAAGTCCATCTTTCTCTGATGGCTTAAGAGGAAGTTCATCTTTCTCTGAAGACTTAGGAGGCAGTCCATCCCATTTTGAAGGATTTAGAGAAAGTCCATCTAATTCTGAAGGTCTAAGAGGCAGTCCATCTCATGCTGAAGGCACAAGAAGCAGTCCACCATCTCATTTCGAAGACTTAAGAAGCAGTCCATCTTATGCAGGGGATTTCAGAAGCAATCCAGCATCCCACTCAGAGAGCTTAAGAGGTAATCCAGCGTCCTATCCAGAAAACGTGCGAAGTAATCCAGCATCGCATCCAGAAAATGTAAGAAACAATCCAGCATCCTATCAAGAGAGTTTAAGAAACATTCCAGCATCCCATCCAGAAGACTTGAGGAGCAGTTCCCAGACCTACCCTGATGACATCCAGAACTCCTATGCAGACTACCAAGAAACGATTCCTACAGGATCACAGGAAGTCCCACTCAGCATTAGATATAGGTCTAACCAAGCAACTTCCGGAGGGTTTGACGTCCATCAACAAAGATATCCCGAAGAAAACGAAATTTCCACAGGAAATTATCAAAGAGAGGAGCTAGTTGCCAACAAGCCATCCTCCGCCAGCCCTTACAGAGGCAACACCAACTCTGGACACGAAGAACAGGGCCAAAAGCAAACCCAAAAATTCAGTTCCTCCATGGACAGTGCGCCTCAAAGTGAGTATCGCACTGACTACGACCAAAGCAGATACAGTAGTGACCTTCGTGACTACGATGGTAACTTTTCTGGAAGCCAATCTGCAGGTCAGGAGAGTGGAGGTCATGCTCAACAGCCGTAGAAGCGATGGTGATTGGGGCAAAGAAATCTGAGACTAATGGCATCTTTCCAGATTGGTAAGAGTCTTCTAAAGCATGAGGTGATGCATGGCATTGGCTAGAACTTCACATTAGTTTCTTTGCATAGTCCATTGACGGTAATTTTGAGTATCCACTTCAAACAACTACACTTAAGCATCTTGAGCTTGAATTTTTGGAAACACAGGGTAATACATATTAAGTGTGGTCAAAAACGTGCCAGAAAGTAGTCATGAATTTACCATTCGAATCAAAATATCCCACATGATTTCATGCGGCCGTATCAACACGTTTTCAGATATTTTAGCAACATTTTATCAGTAGTTATTGCAACAATATTTGTCAATGAAAAATGTTTTAGTCGAATATTATGACCAAGTATAAGGTTATAAGTACATTATTTTGGAATTGAAGATATTTCTACAATGGCATTCTTGTTAAAAATATGTAAGTTGAACATGGGCTTACATATGTCATTAATGGCCACGAAAGTCCTTATATGGCCGTATATTGACATCGCCGAACGTTGCAAGTTTATTTAAAGCCATAACATGCACAACACTTAGCCATGTATGGAAAATATTTAATTTTCAACTGAAGACAATCTCATTGCTGCCCACGTCCCTTAAGCGAGTCCCTTAATGCTGATATAAATAAAATTTCAACTTTAATATAAATTACTTTATTATATTTTCCAGATAAGGATATGTTTAGATACGAATAACCATATCCGAAAATAAGTTTACATATATGATCATATGTAACAACGTAAAATCGTTTATGGATATACATATTTATACAAATTGTATATATACTTGTATATGGAAACATATGACTTTTATGGACGTACAGCGTATATAAACTTAACAATGGAATAAGTCATATAAGCCGATGTATGGCCAATATTTTTTTTTTTTTTAAATTCTAGTCGCTAGCTCTCACTACTTTTGAAATGATAATGGCTCCATTTTCAGCGATGCCAAAGCGGTTACATTAACCATGTTTTAATCTTTTCCTTACACCAGACTGAATGTTTTTCAATTTTTCTTATGTTTCAGGGGATCACATTGGTTGCTGCAGAGAATCAATGCCAGATAACAGGAACTTCGATCAAGGCCAGTTCAAGCAACAAACTGTACCAAAGAAGTCTAGGAGGAAAGCTCCAAGATTAAGCGCCTTAAAGGCACTTAACAACTCTCAGTATTTTTACAATTATTTTCGTTGATACAATTATTTTAGTCGACAGGGACAAGGAATTTATGAAAAAATTTAAAAAATAAAATAACATGTAACAAAAAATCCAATACAATTTTACTTTGATAAGTTAAATAAATGTTTCTTTCAATTATACCGCTATCAAAATACTCACTTTATGTAAATCTTAAGGCATTTTATAAATGAATAATTATACATGTATAAATAAATATGAATTCACCAAATACATCTTAATTGTGTTATATGATGTTTCATTGCATACTTTAACAATTCAGTAAATCATCATAATCGTAATCATCATCATCATCTTTGATTACTATGTAACTTAATTCCTTATTTATACCTAGTTGTTAGTTTTGTATTTTTGTCATCATGTAAAATACTCGAATAAAATTATCATACCCAATTATGTGCTTTGCCAGACGAATGAATTAATTTGCGGAGATAAACCACTGATATGAGCGACATTACATTAAATTGGAATTTTTGCGAAATAATTATTTGTCACACACCCATGTTACTAAATAATATGGCAAACCGTAGAAAGCATAAACCAGTATAATATGAATCATAATAAAAAAATTCCAAGCATTTCTTATTAATATTAAGAAAAATTAAATAAAAATTTAATCGTCCTACCTTTTCACTGTTTTTCACTTTTGTATGACTAATTGTCCCATGTTTTCGTTTGTCTGTCATAGATGGCACTGCATGAAGGTCAAAACATTCACAGGAATATTGCAAACTAACTGAACTTGATGATTCCAAGGTTTGACTTTTCGTTTTAAAAAAACCTAAAAAAGAAATTGAGAACCAATTTTAGATAATGGGGTATGAAGAATTTCAACTTTATATAATTAAATTAAGCAAAATACAGGAATTACTGTCGTATACAGTAATTTTGGATGACATTGTTATGCATGCACGTCCAATGTTGCGATAGAATACACTAGTCTTTGCCAAATGGTTTAAGAGTTTTACGGTAAAATTGAAATACTGAAGGATGGAGATATCATCTTCTTCTTTTAATGAAAAATTCGCTGTTCAACAAGCAACATAATTTAAGTAATAAATTGCTTAAGCAATGCAATGCGTCATGTTTGACAGTTTTTTTTAATCTAAATTATTTAATTTGTATTCATTTTCTTATATATCTGAATCTGAGATACCTACGATCATGGGTACATTAGTGTCAATTATAACCAATGTGTTTGTTTTAAAAAAACTGACAAAATCATGACAATTTCGCGTTCAAGATTAGCGCCATCTAGAGGCATCAAAAGGAACAAAACTCGGTCAAAAACGAATAAAACTAGGTCATCATTTACTTTTTCGTACTAATAATAGCGCTAGATGGCGCCTCTGCCTCTTTGGAAACAAAGTGGATAACAAAGTTTTTGTTTATAACACAAGATGGCAGCACGAAAACTCAAACCACGCAAGTACATGCATTAAAAAAACAACCTGAAAAATCTGCACATATCTAAACACGCCATTCATATTTGGCAAACAATCTCATAAAACGATAGTTTAAATTCAAATCTTTGGTATATTTCTGGAGTTTTGATTGACTGTGCTACAATGTGATTTTTTTAATAAAGAAATGAGTTTATTAATTTTGAAATTACTTCTAAAAGAATTCAAAGCATAGGATCAACGTCCCTTTTTAAATTCATATAATTTTCATCATACATATAAAGCGTATTTCAACTCAATTTGACGTTTATAGAGTTTTGACTGACCACTGTTCTTAGTATTTTTTTTTACATTATTTTGAAGAATTTTTCCAAAACTACGATCGTCAAAACTCCAAAAATAGATGCCTTATCGGTTGAAAATACGTAATGTTTGAAATTTGTTTAAAGTTCAACTGAAAATTTTCTTGGAAAGATTCATAAGCCTAACGTTTAACTAACTACCATGAACAACAAAAAAGTCAATTAAAACTTAATAAATAGATGTCAGATAAAGTTAAATTTGATTTTTAGGTACGCACATTTTATCTGTGCAAATCTAAATGAGGCATTCAACCTTATCAAAATACTACATATTTAATGGATAAAAATAAATTACTCAATATAACAAAAACAATAATGCATATAAAAATGTTTCCATGGCATGATATGACTTATACCTAATGAAGCATGTAAAGTAATAACCAACTAAATCTAAAAATAAATCTTCAACATTATAATGAAAAAGCAAACAATAATTAGAAAGATGGATAGATAAAAAACTAATGTGATTTACTGCAGTTTGCAAACTGTTTATTGGAGATAAAATATTTTGGTTTCAATCAATACTATATATGGGTTTCTTAGGTTGCCCCGGGTTCTAACATTATTAAGTAGAATGTAATTTAAAAGAGTATAGTCGAACAGACCGGTTCTGTTTTTATTGTATAAAAACATTAAAAATAAATAAGCAGATCTGTGGTACGTCTGCTTACATGTGTCCATTTTCTAAGAGGTCAATTCCCACAGGAGTAACATATTATTCTCAAATTTTGTCCGACCATAAAGTTGACCACTCTGGATTCAATAGGACGTGATTTTAAGTTGATGAAATAAACGTCGAAACTAGGTTGACAAACGTAAAATTATGGGGGCTAAATTTTTATTCCCCTATTCTCAAACGACCATAAAACATCGTCTCAGAGAAAGTGAAGCCAGCGGGTGATTGTTTTTATTACAACGGATGCAAAAGACAATAGATCTGTATTAAAATCCATGGATAAACGTTAGGAATGGCCTACATGTTGAACGAATGTAGAAAAGTCAACTCAGAACTGGCGATTTCAAAGCATTTAGCCTTAGGTGCTTTTGCTGAAAATATATGTTAAACAAAAAAATCCCTGATGAACTGGGACTTAAAGTTTTAAAATGAGAACTGAAACACTGATAATTGTACCACTAGAACACCCAATTTAAAAGCCCACAAAAACGTGCTTGAAAATTTACTTACAAAAATTAAAACATTTAAATGGTGCCTACTTTAATCCTTTAAAGACTTCCAGGATAGAATTATTAAAAACATGTAAAATAAAGTTAGCAGCTAAAATGTTTTTACAGAGGAATGTTTTTAAACAGATGTTTCATATTTTAATGATCAACATTCTTAAGAATGGCATTTTGAAAACAAATTTATTGTATTTTTAGAATTGTTACAATTATAGGTTTGCACTAAAACATTCTCCATTATGGCCAGAGTTGGTCAGTAATGACGCCATTGTCTAGGGTAAAAACTGTCCAAAGATTAAAGAAATGTATTTTAAAATAAATTACCCTCATGCTAATTTAGTGATTTTCCCGATATTTTAACGACCGACATTCTTATAACGGACATTTTATAGGCAATAACGACTTTTCAGCACATCATATTATTTTTTCAAGTAGATTTACAATGAAACATTCTCCATTCTGACCATAGTTGGACAGATGTGACGTCATGGTCGGCGCAAATTAACATCTAAAACGAATTAAGGGTTGTCAATTAATTATTAAGCGACATTTAACATGTAAGCGTTATTTGTAATGATAAGTGATTCTTTTTTTACGGTACTTTAACTATGAATAACGTTTCACACGTGTCCATAGATGGCGCTAAACGTCGCTCTGGGCACAGTTAATTTGCAAGACAAGAAAAAATCATCCCACTTATAACCATTTATTAGAATATCAAAGTAGAATCCAATTTTTTTTTCATTCGGCAAAATCTGTTTCAACCTTTAGGACTTCACCAAACGTTTCGTTAAACCTAAATAATTGAATTGCTATCATTATTTATAAATAAATACAGGGCACTCAATTGTCTGAGTGACCGACATGCATTATTTTAATTGAAAACGAAAGCTGCCAGTGAACTTTGTTTGACAAAGGTAATAAAAATTATGTACTTAATAATTTTGTAAAAGCGTTTGGCTAGTATAATAAGCAGATCTCATTTAATAATTTTTTCGGGAGATAATACATGAATGTCAGAAATTCTGATATTCTTTAAAAACACTTGCGAATAATATTAACAATTCACAAAAAGTCAATAATACTTGTTATAAAATTGAATGACAATTTTTTAAAAATAATTTAGGAAGGTTTTAAACAATAAAGTTGAAAGTGTGCAAATCCCCCAGCTTCTAAATTAAACATTGTTTGGGAAAACGCAACCCATTAGTTTTGAGATTTATAAAAGAGATCATAAAAAATTAAAAGTGATTTTAAATTAATTGCTGTTAAATAAACAAAAACGTCAAGGGCAAATAATTCACTATTTTGTTCAAAATTTAGCTTGTTACGTATACAATATCAAATCATTTTTGTTTTTTATATAAAATAAAGTTCACACTATGACTGAATTAAAATTAGCTATCAAGTTAGATATAAATTAGGTTATTTTTAAAAGTAAAAATATTACATTTTTTATATTTACTAACCCCCATTTTTCACTTTGTATTTAAAACATTAAATTGGCGTCTTATTTTACCATTTGTTTGGTTAATCTTGATTATAAATTAGTAACAGTTTCGTCCATTTGCTTGTTTTTATTAAATAAACCAATTCATTAGGTCGAAATTTCGTTTTAGGGCCAACGTAAACTAGATCAAAAACTTGGAACAATCTCTAAGAGACTCGCATTCCGGTCTCTTGGTATTTAATTAAAGGTGTGACATCAATTTTTTGTCTCCAGGCTTTTAAAGAGTTCGAACAATACCGGATTACTTGAATCCTCTGTGATATTTTTCGACATAAAAATAGCACAAACATGATAATTATACTAATGGAAATGCATGCAAATAAACGCATTTCCTATTTCGATGGGAGGCTGACAGAAAGAATGCGTACCTTTAAAATTAAAAATTAAATTTATAGGCCCAATTTCGCAGAAATGAGGAAGATATCTTGGCTTCAATCAAAATAACAGTGACCTATATTTTGATACTTATGGTTAGAGAGAGCGCGTTTTTGCGCGCTGCTCAAGTAGCTGTAAATTGTCAAGAAATGCATTAATGGTCATATTTGGTGAAAATAATTTTAAACATCATTATCTCAAAACCAGAAATACAATAAGCGATAGTCTTTCTCGTTTATGAAGTCAATTCACAGCGGGATAGATATCCAAAGTTATAAAAATATTTGTGAACGAAATTTGAATGATTTCTTTTTTATCCCTACTTCATTCATTACCTTCGGCCCAGATGTCCCTAATATGTCGTAATGTCCCTAATATCTTCTATTCTTTTTCTACACTAAATAATTACACATTTCTATACTAAATCATTTCCAAGTTCTACACTAAAATTGAATGAGAAATTGCTATACATAATGTCAAATTTGTACATAGATGGCTATAATGTTTTACATAAAAATAAAGTTATTTTATGTCATTCGATTACTGCGAACAGGTCATTATATTAGATAAAAATTACTTAATAATAACGTACTTTGGTAAAATGTTTTAAAACTATAATTACATTGGGAAAACGCCTTTATCGGATCACTTCAAATATGCATAAAAGGACTTATGTTCCAGTGCTATTCATTCATGGCTATTGGCAGATTATATGTCCGAACTAGCTGAACCTTTAACCCCCTACCTCCTTCGTCTAGTCCATGATCGTCTGAATTTTGCGAACCTCTACCCTCCCTCTAATCTCCGAAGACTAGCATAAACATTTTAGACTGATCTAAACTCCACGATATTTTTCTTTTTTACAACCCTAATTCAACAGGCAAAAATCGTGTAGCTTTAAAGTCATTAAAAAGTTGATGAAAAATTATGTTTTCGTCGATGGACTGAAATAAAGGATAACGTCAAATGTTTGACATGTTTGCCATAAGCTGCAATTAGGCTATAATAATTACAAGTTAAATCGTGCATGTACATATTGCAAATATTTGACTCAAAATTCCGAGCTTCAGTTTATTATTCTCCTCATCTATTATTTAGCCATCATTTCTCCAGCGACCATAGTTTTAACACGCATTTCAGAGAAGCCGTAACTTTTGACAACGAGTGTAAAAAAGCAAATATTCTGCTGAGATTTATTTTTTTTGTTTGCACATTTCGACTGGCAAGCATAAGCCACAATTAACTGATGGCACGAAATGACTGTAATTAAATGCTAAGTTATGTGGGCATCACCCATCTAAGCGAAATAAAATTCGCGACAGTAAAATTATGGATGGGACAATGACTTCGCATTAAGTAAATCAAATCTGATAATGAAAGAAAAACAATTAGCCTGTTTAACGAGTTATGGTCTTATAATTAATTAACAACACTTAGCGTTTAGCGTTTAGTAGGCAGGGCTTCTTGACCAAAAGGTATTCACACATGGGTTCAGTAAAAATAATTCCGAAACGTTTAATTCCTTACTTCCGTAATCTAACGATTAATAAAAAAGTATATTTCGTGCTACAAAAACTAGCACAAAAATTACTTTCTATATTCAGTAAAAACGTAAGTACAAAAAGAAAATTTTATACTCAATTTTAACTACCTGCAACTCCAACACTTCAATTAACAGTATTAATATAGGAATATGAGCAATATAGTATGGCTAATATTTTGCAAATTCAACACATGATTGTAAAGTAATAAAATATTTAATTTTATGGCATAGTCTACATGTTATTATTGGTTAATACTATCGTCAAATATTTTTATACCCATTTACAGAACTACGCTCCCAAAATTATCAGTAATTTTTCAATAAAAATGTGTCAAAATGAAAATCAAATACCACACGGTTATGATTTTTCTCCTTACAATTTAGAATACTGAGTTTGAATTGCTTTTATATCAGGCCAACTAGGTTTCTGTTTGGTTAATATAATAATTCTATTCATTTGGTTAGAAATATGAGCCAAAAAAGCTATGTTAATGCATTATGTTATAATTGGTAGGTTTAAAAAATTTAAAACATCCATTTTTAAAGTTTAAAAAATGTAAAGCATCCATTTTTAAAGTTTCAAAAATTGTTGTTAGCAGTGAACACAGTGCACACAGTTGGCACAGAAATTAAAATTCACAATTGTCTTGACTATCTCGGGTTTTTGGAAAATTATTATCGCTGAAGTGCCACTAGAGCAGTATCATAAACAAGTAATCATTTAAGATTATGAAAATGTAAGGCTTTTATTTAATCTGATGAAAATTTCGTGAGATTTCCAGGTTGTTTCTACTTTTCTGACAATTCCAGGTTTTCCAAGTCAGTGTAAACCTTGAGTGCACTTTAAAATTGTTTATGTATCTTAGATTTTGTAATCTTATTTAACAGTCTGGGCGTAACTTGAAGGTTCCATTAAATGTGTCTTAATGGGAACATGTAAGAACCTACTTTGGAATTTGTAGCAGTCCACAAATTCATATACAACGGTATCAGGTTAAAAATCCCCACATAAACCAGCAATAAGGTAAAAATTAAGCCCTTCATAATGACATACAGACAATTGGGAAAATATTATGCGTTTATTCCACGGTATAATCTCACCCAAAATATTGCTGATATTTGTATTTTATAATCTTCTTGGACAGCACCTAGGGACGGAATTTATGGAAAATGTGACATACTTCTCCAGAAGCCGATGGTTTATTGCTAGTTATTTCACGTTTCAGAAGTATCTGGACAAAGTCAAGTGGCTATCAAAGTGAAAGTATTTTTTTATTCAGAAAGACAAAAGAGTGAGGAATTTAATCAGATAAAGCAGGACAACTCGAGTTCGAGGTATTATGAAAGAACTTGAACAAATAAGGATTAGCAACCAGGATGTGTTATTACAAGTACTTCACCTTGTTATGTGAAACCGAACAATTACCCTAAAGTAGACGACTACTAATTGCATCACAGTGATTGTCTTAAAAACCAGTTTCACTTAAAACGTTGTAAGTCTTATATACTTAATACATTTGTTTTAAATCCAAATTATTATTATCGTCGGGAAAGGACACCAAATCTCTGGAATATAATTTAATTGAAATATATAGCATTTTTATAATGGTACAAATCAAAATTATACAAATTGTTAATTCATGTAATTCCAGTTTTCATAATCATTTAAATAAAATAAAATCAATATATTTTAACGTCATCACGACCCTCCATCACTTCTTTTATGTAAAACTTTACATAAACCTTTGACTTTAAAAAATTTAACTTTAATTATTTATCTGCAAAGAGTAATTAAATATTAAAATAAACAACTCCGTTGTTGATAATTAAATAAAATACTGCATTTTTTATGTATTTTCTTTTGTGAAATAAACACACAATGTTTTCGTTTTCAAAAAATAAAAAAAACATCCAAAATAGGATTTTTTTGGACGTCCAACACTTCCATTTTCCAGAGATTCATTTCCTACACTTAAGAGTTAGGGTGGGGTGCTCTGGCTGACCAGAAGCAGCATACCGGTAATTGAATTAAAAATTTCATTTCTTTCTGGACATCCGGAACCCGATGAGGAATTGCATGCGATTTTCTCGTCAATTGTTCGACTTGTTCGGTCAGGGGATTGGTTGAGGGGGTCTGACGTCACCAGGGTAAACACGGAGTAGGCGATGGAAAAATGGTACAAATAAATAGCAAAACTATCGAATGGAGTTTGGTGTGTCTCAGTCACATAACGGTTTTACGCTGGTGTTTGTCCTGCTTCTGTTGGCTGCTTGACCAACCCCCTAAAACCCCCTTTGACCGAAGGCAGAAAGAAAAAGCAAATCTCCAGCATCGAAAACTCTCTCCTCCAACGGCTGTCTCTAGGTCGCTGATGTAGGTCATCATTTCTCTCTCGATTTCAGTGTATATAAGGAAAGCCTTCCCCAAATATCGTCATAAATATAGGAGATACTTTCGCCCGGGAACACGTACGCACTCGCATCATGACGAGTCTGGTAAGTGACCATTTAATGGACATTATCATTTTTCAATTTTCACGGTTAGAGAGGAATATGATGGTAGCATTTCCCATACGCAAAAGAAATGCATTGGCAATCCATCTTAAAATGCATTCAAATTGAGACACGCATTACATGGAATTGAAATGCTGTCACAATTACATGCATTTCATAAATTCAATTATTTTGCGTGAGGGTTAGGAAGCAACGCCTGGTATAAAAACATCAGTTTAATTCTATAATAAGAAAATAATTGTTTTAAATAAACCGCATTGATGTATTCGTACATACTTATTTTTTAAATTTAAGAATCTCAACGTCAATTTAACAAACTTAGTTGAAACCTT
>JAQIXS010002735.1:0-21178 GCA_034700785.1 Rossiulus vilnensis
AAACCTTTGGGGAATGCTTACTCGAGACGTGTACAGAGATGGCAGACAGTTTTCGTCAACACAGGAACTGACAGCTGAGATCACTGCAGCATGGAATAAAATTCCCAAAAAAGACATTATTTCGTTGTATGATTCCTGCCAGAGCGCATTTAATCTGTTATTCAAGCCAAAGGTGGCTATACAATGTTTTAATTTGAAATTTACCATGTGAACCTATCATTTCGATGCTCCAATATTTTGACATATTTGAATAAAAATATTCCTGGTTTTGCAATCAACACAATATACAAATAGCTGTTTAAAGCTATAATGAGGAGTTCCAAAGTAAAAATAATACCAATGTAGGTGCCCAAATTTTCAAGAAATTATGGACAACTGGTGTAAACCTATCATTTTGTCCAGGACTGTAAGCCAATGCAATACAATTCCTTTTAAGATTTTCTCATATAAATCTGCTTTAAACAGTACTCAAATATTGTAACAGGCAAGTTCAAGATTTCTTTCTGAACGACTGTTGTTAAATGACTTTGCATATCTTGTTCATAGGAGACGTACATCTGTGGAATTTCAAGATCTTGATAAAGCTGTTTGATATGCTGGACACACTCAAGGTCACCACGCCCATAATTATCCTAGAAAGTAAGGTTAAGGTTATATTTGTTAGTAAATGGAAGAAAAATGTGAAAACAAGTACTAGTTTACCTTGAGCAATTGTAGCTGCGTTGTGTCAGCCTTTCTTAATGCATTAACTATCAGCCAGGTGCACTTGCCCTCTTGTATATCAGTTCCCATTTTCCCCGTGATGGTGGAATTACCAAAACAGTCTAGAAAATCGTCCTGATACAAAAATGAATTTTAGCACGAACTGTTGAATATATCATTTTCTACCTGTATTTCATTAAATAAGAAAAGTTACCTGAACTTGAAAATAGTGACCTATTTGAATAAGAATTTCTTTAGCTCGTACATGAGTATTTGGATCTGTTATTCCTGACTAAATAAAAAACGAATACATCGTTTATAATTATATATAATCATACAAATTTCTCCAGTTTTCTCACCATATAAAGTGCTGCAGCTACTGGCAAGTAAAACGAGTAATATGAAGTTTTATACTCTGTTATTGTTGCATAAATATCTGGTGTAAACATGTCAAAGCGAGTTGACGTTTTGTCTGCAGAGTATAATAAATCCAAACCCTGTCCATATGATGTCTTCAAAATAACCTTCAAATAAGAAATATTTCCCAATTTATTTATGCAAAAAATTGTACTTAACGGCAAAGCTTGTGCGTGCGATCCTTAACTTTGGTAAGATGCTTTTGAAGAATTTATAGCGTCACTTTAAATTGATATCCCAAAGTATCAAAGATGTGCAATTTAGAAATAGTTACGACATATCATATTAACCACGAACTGGCATTCACAAAATTTGCACTGATTATGCAAGTACAATGGGTAATAAGTGTAAGGTTTTCAAACACAGACTCACTAAAGTCACAGATCGCATTGGCATGCAGGCAATTGTACTTCGTGAAATAACTCCATTATGTTTAGGTAGTACGGCTGATTTCCAAAATAAATCTTCAGAAGTTTAAAAATTGCAGCATCAATTAGAATACCATCATTAATGGCAGCAAGTCCCACATTTGACTGTAAAAATGCAGAATTTTCATTATAGTTTTTATTGCTCAACTGTTATTTGATTAAATAGAGCAAATAGCTAATATATTAAATGGAGTTTCTAATCAACATGAATGCCAGGAAATGTATTGAAAACATAATTGTGTAATTCTTATATATCATTAATGAAATTTTTATATGAAATCATTACTAGGTAGTTCATGATGAAAATGTTTATAAAAGCTGGCCAGTCGGCAATTCATTAGACTTTTAATCTCAAGGAAACCCTGCTTATTTGTTTCTAGACCTTGCGAAACCAACAAGGCTTTCCACGGCGTGTGTGAGATTGGTCCATCACGTCATCAGCTATCAGGAAAAATGCCTGCAGCTATTAAAAAAAAATATTTTAAAATTCTTTTACATTTTGCAGCAGATGTCAGATAAATTAACAGTAAATAGTAAAGTCTACTACACATTTTGATAATCTGCAAAAGCTTACCAATTCAATGCACCACCCCATTACATTGACCAGATACAGCTGTTCCTTATCAATTGATTTATGCTCGTTTAACATTTTAAAAGTCACCAAGGTAGCAATTCCTCGATTTTTTTTCCCGTGTGGAACATTATATTCCAATACCTGAAAAGAAACGAATGTACAGAGATCAGTGATTTACTCAACCATGAGTAATGATCATAATCACGGGAATTTCACCTGTTTTAAATGATTCATCATCCCACTTAACCTGGAATCTTCTTCATATGCTAGAGATTTAACAATGTGTGGAAACACACTGGTAAATGTTTTTTTATCATCAATTTCTGACAGATGATTTTTTTTATCAATATCGCTGAAAATAAATTGAGAAACAACATTTTAAAGACAGTTGGATTTTTCGCATTTATTTAATCTCTAACTGAACTTGTTTTTTTTGCACACAATTATATCTGGGGTGATACTGTGGGTTTTCGACAGCAATTGCACTTTTTCCAGAGATTATTACATGTATATGTAATGAGTTAGCTACAGAGAAGTGTACATGGACATGCATATGAATCCAGAAACTGAAATGCACATCACATCGGTAGGTCTACACTATACATGTACGTGTAATTCCATAGCTCTATTCAGAAGTTAAAAAGTTAAACTTTAGGACAATTATAATTATATTGACGAATGACAATATTACGTAAAGAACCGATCTTACTTGTGCATAACTGTTCGGGAGAAAGTCGAGCATCGAGATCTTAAATTCCACAGTTGTTTTCCCATGAAATTCAGACGCAAATATCCCGCCATAGATATAATTGACATTTTGGCACTACATGTATTGGGCCGATTCACCAGGCTCTTATGGATGGGTAAACAAACAATATGTGATTACAAACGAATTCGTTATTATATTTTGTTAAATCGTAATCGTAGTAATACTGGATTAAATGTTCTTGACAAGGTGAAACATGGAGCAGTATCTACAACATGAACAAAAGTAGGGTGCCAAGTATGTGCATGGAGTGATACGTTGTATGATGAAGTCAGATATGACAGGCGGTAAGCCGAGAGCCGATGAATCTGAACCATCCTTGTATAGGAGCTTTTAGCCGACACATAATGACATCACAGTAAAGCCGTCAGATCATCAATGCTAACAAAACTACACTGACCACTGAGCATGTCAGTTGAATCGATATTGAAAATTAAATGAGAGATTAGAAACTAATACATATTTTAATTATGCAACTGAAAATGCAAACTGGAAAAATCAAAGGATGAATTTCTCAGTTTTTTTTAGCGTCAGCTGTCGGCTTCGGCTTACATTACTTTATGTCGGTGCTGGCTCTTTCATTCTTCTACATCCTGTTTACGCATGTTGACTACTTCCGGTGTGTGATCACGGACGGATCATTCGACTTTACAGTTTGAACAAGGGAATGGTGTTGTGTTTTCATGTAGACATTAACAGTTTTTCTATTTAATATGGGCAAAATAAAATAGTCGTACCTTTGAAAAGAAGAAAATCGCAGAAATGCCACCGAAATCTGCGAGGAAAGTTGTCGGCCTGATAATCAGAAGTCGAAAAAATATTAAGGAAGGTGTAGTGGTAAGCCTAATCATAGTTCTGTTGTAAATGCGTTGCCAAACCCTATGCCTATACATTTTGGTTAGCAGTCCCGTTGTTTCATTATTTCTGTAATTTCTCACCTATTAAAGTCTAAGTAAGCATGCGTATTGCATCTCGAGTATGATAATGTAATGATCTATGTTTGGTAACCAGTGATGTTATATATTTTAATACAAATATAGGGCAAGATCAACGAAACTGCATGTGAGTCCATCAGGTCAAAATAATCATAATCAAATAAATTTTAAAATCGACGGAATTGACATTTTTAAAGTCTTTGTACCACAAGTACATTCATAAATATTTTTTGGCACGTTTGATTGCATCTAAAACAGATGGGTTAGTTTCCATAACGTTTTGACGTAAGAACTTTAAAAGTACATGTAATCATTCCTATTGTAATCGTCTGAAGAATGGACATTTATGTACATGTACAAATTATCTTTGCGAAGTACAGATTTCTATAGTCATTACATTACATAATTGATCGCCACGTTGTTGTAAGTCGGATGTAAAGTAGGCATAACGAAAACGAACGTTCAAATTAATGTGAAGTGCAGTATTTCTAAAAAAAATTTAATATTGACCGTTTCCACCGTAGAGTTGAGTTGTGATCTGAATACTTGACACAACTACATGTTTTTTATAGTCAATTCTGCGACTTGTTCCATAATGAGTTTCTAATATCTACTTGTCGTCATACCATGCTAAGTGTTCTGTATTTGAATTTCAGTTTCACTTCATGCTTATTATGAAAGTAATACTTTTAGCTTGTGATGGTGTCGGTTGGTGTTGGGTGTTGGCATGCATTTGTCCAAAATTTCATGCCACATTAATACATGTAATGTTAAGCCATAATGGATTCAGTAGTGCTTTACATTTTAAATTGAGGTATCAATGAAGGTAGTTTTCATTTCAGTTTTCCACGTGTATAAATAGTCGGCGTTCATTTTTCCACACGTGTAAATAGTCAGCGTTTAGTTCTCCACATGTGTAAATTGGCAGTGTTTCCTTGTATCACTGCCTTAACATGGTTCTCAACTGAACTGCACAAATGCATGCTGGCAATAAAGATATGATAGTAAACACGTATCTCCACGAAGTTAGTCCGTGTCATCATGTGGCTGGTAAATGTTGAATCAAATAACCAGGTGAACACACCCAAATTGAATTTTTGTACCTGGTTATTTGGTAGTAAACATGTCTAACATTTTATGTAAATGAAAAGTAGATATAATGGCTCTGTTTTGATTTTTTAAAGCATTGATGGTATTTTCAAACGTCCTATATCTTTATGATATGTGAGTTTGTAAATGCCAACCTTATGCATAAATTATTTTCCTCCACTTTTATTAAAACTAAATCATGCTAATTAAATGTTCTGGTTAATAAACAAATTAAAAACGCTCACCTTTTTTATTTAGGAATAATTTCCTGCCAAATGCTTCATCAAATATTGACATATAGATGAAAATGCACAATTTAAAATAGGGCCTATATTATGTAAATTAACAAATCATCTTAGTGTAAAAAGCTGTTTGAAATATAATGTTCAAAGGAAATGGGTTCACTGGTGTCATGTTTAAATTTTGCAGACACTAGCATCACCTTGTCAGAGCATTTTTGCAAAGTTTTATTTGTGCCTTAGGTATATTGGCTACATTTCGTTGACTATGTTTTGGTCATGTTTTGACTAATTTAAAAGGCATAATTATTGTTTTGTTTAACTTTTTCAGAGCTCTGGGATTGGAGAACCAAGCCTGTATCATGCCTTGGTGGTTATTTTTTTGGAGTTTTTCGCCTGGGGTCTTCTAACATTCCCCATGATAACAGTAAGAGCATTGATTTTTTCCACATAATAATGCTGTTAGCGTAATAGATTTGTTTAGACAAAAAAATTAGCATACCTTAGGGTCCTCATCAAGGTGTAAAGAAACTTATAGGATATAGGTTTTGATGGGCAAAGGCATTGTTACATTTGGATATTTATGCGTAGGCCTATAAGTTATGCAAATTACTATGCCATTGTTATTTATTGATGTGTATGTCGTTTATTGCACATATCATGTATGCTGCCAGTGGTATGCCTTTCGACCCTAGGTCTCATCTTTTGGATGAGATTTTAAACCGAGATGCTGTGTAGATCCCCATTGCTCTTAACACGTTAAGATCCCTAGGGGGGTGTAGTCCTCCTTCGAGGACACTCCCAGTATGTGGAAATAATCCAATGTAAAATAATACTCAAACAATTTTTTCAATTCATTTTAGGTATTAAATGAGACCTTTCCAAATTACACTTTTTTAATGAATGGACTAATCATGGGAATCAAGGTAAAGAAACGTTTTCAGTTCTTGGTTTCAGGTGTCTAATTTATAAATTTATAGTTTACTTTTTTAAATTGAATTTAGGGATTTCTATCATTCTTGAGCGCCCCACTCATTGGTGCTTTATCTGATGTTTGGGGGCGAAAATTTTTCCTATTGGTGACTGTGTTTTTCACATGTTGTCCCATCCCTTTAATGAAGATAAATACCTGGTGAGTATTTAAAGGCATATATGCAGTTGAGCTATTCGTTTATCACTCGTTTATATGTAATCATTCATTCAATTTGTAGGTGGTTTTTTGCAATGATATCGATATCGGGTGTCTTTGCTGCTACCTTTTCTATTGTTTTCGCCTATGTGGCAGATGTAACTGAAGAAGAAGACCGCAGTGCAGCTTACGGTTTGGTAAGATTTCATCCTTATACTCTGAACAATATGAAGTTTTGTCACGTATTGAGCATCAGATAACAGGCTCCAGCATAAACATAGGATCATGATTAAATATTAGACTACCATCCAATTAGTGAATGACATAGCCTATTCTCAGCTATTTTGGTTTTTTGTAAGTTGCAACCTGTCAAAAGATGAGGGGAATGACACTATCATTATATTATACAATAAGGGAGAAAACACTTTCGCCTGTTTATAATTTGGTAATACATCATTGTTTGGAAAACCTTCCAATTAATTGCTGAAGTTTACTACTATTTTGCAAAAATCTCAGCCTATAAAGATGATGCCGTGGATCTTAAAGCAATATGAATTGTCATTTAAATATTGCTGTCATTTGTTATCTTTTTAAGGTGTCTGCCACGTTTGCGGCCAGCTTAGTGACAAGCCCAGGAGTTGGCTCTTATTTAAGTCGAATGTATAGTGATAACTTGGTCGTTGCATTGGCTACTGCTATAGCTGCTCTCGACGTCTTGTTCATTCTTGTAGCTGTGCCAGAATCATTGCCTGAGAAAGTGCGGCCATCCTCGTGGGGTGCGCCAATTTCATGGGAACAAGCTGATCCGTTTGCGGTTAGTGTTTTACCGGATTTTGTTAGTGATCGTTTGGTTTTGGGCATTTCAATTATAATTCAATTTTTTCTTGTTTTGTAGGCACTGAGAAAAGTTGGGAAAGATCATACAATATTAATGCTGTGCTTGACAGTTTTTCTCTCTTATCTTCCGGAGGCTGGACAATATTCCTGCTTCTTTGTTTACTTGAGACTGGTAATTTACGAAAAGAAAATTGGCAAAAATAATTCGGATTTTCTGAGCAGTAATTATGCTTGCGGGAGAATTTCGAAGAAACATTCTTTAGAAGAATGTACTATTTTAAATTTTATACAAATTATTATTTTTTTCAATTAAGGTTATGGGATTTTCTGCTGATGCTGTGGCCACATTTATTGCAGTATTAGGAACACTTTCTGTTATTGCTCAGGTGAGGGAAAATTTTATTTCCAATTAAATAGGAGTGACGTTGATGTCTTTATTTTGCTAAAATGTTGCAATTTTATCATTGTTAAGGATCTCATTCTTCTCTAGTTTAAAACATATGATAAACACTAAATAATGTAATTAACAAATTCAATGTTTGTTGTGATATATGGTTGTGCATAGCAGAGCATTTCAAAATTAAGGTCAAGATTGAAATTTGATAAGAAAGTGATCAACAGCAGTACAAGTAAATGCTATTGTAAATTAGTTTTATAAGACTGAAATTGTATGAATTGTGGTTATAGAATCCCCTTACTTGCCCTGGCACAGATCCCCAATATTAATGACATATTAAGCTAATTATATATTTTGCAGATTAATTATGGTTTATAATATCTTTTCCCCATTCATCTGGGGAAACTTAACATCCAATTAGTTTCAACTGCGTTTTAAAGGACGCTCAACTTTTTACTTCCATTCGTTTACTATGTTGTTGCTGCCTTGTAGACTGCCGTTTTAAGTTTGTTAATGAAAACTGTTGGAAGCAAACATACAATTATGGTGGGCTTGTTAATGGAAATGCTTCAGTTGATGTGGTATGGGTTTGGATCTCAGGCCTGGTAAGGAAATTTAATTACGTTTTTGACTTAGTAATGGCGCCGTTAAACATTCCTTTACAAGCACATACACATTTTAAATTTTTTTAGGATGATGTGGGCAGCAGGATTATTAGCTGCAGTTTCCAGCATTACGTACCCTGCAATTAGCGCTTTTGTTTCAACTCATTCAGATGCTGACAAACAAGGTAAAGTTCTTCAAATCTTCTCTATTGCTACCGATTTATTTCGACCATATTTAGAAGGCAAATAATGTGATGTAATTTGTTTGTAATGATTGTAGGCTTGGTTCAAGGCATGATCACAGCTATGCGCGGTCTATGCAATGGACTTGGACCTGCTGTATATGGCTGCATTTTCTACCTCTTCCATGTCGATTTAAATGAAGGCGAGGCAAAAATTCAGTCAGGAGGAAGCACCACTCCTGCGAATATTACTTCACAATTGCCAGATCATATGCCACAGGTAAAAGAGCCTTAGATCTATCTATCAATTGATAAAAGATGTTCAATGTGAATTGATTAGTACCATTTAGGTACATTGTATTATATTTACATATGGATTTAGTCTTCATGTAGTGCCCCCGTTAAGATGTCATGACTTATAGGCGAAGTTTTAAGGCACAATCGCCAGAAAGTAGTTTAATTTGTTTTTTAATGTAGATATGGGGATAAAAAGAGGTGATTAACTTCGTTTGGATTTCAGGAAACATTAAGTGCTGTGTTGGGTTAACAATTCACATGGATTAAAAGAAACACTGTCAGTTATTAGATTTGTTAAATATTCTAATTGAAGTAAACAAGCTTGTATTTCTATAATTGTTAGATTTAATTATCATTAAATGAAATATGAGAAGTTATCATTAAAAAACAAGAACTTTTGGAGCATCCAACATTCCTACAACAAATATAGACATAGACTAAAGCAGTTGTCAGGTCAAAACATATTTAATATGAATTTATTGTCATATATTTCTTGTCATATATATGTCTTCTATTTAAAGTAAAAGTAGACATGAATATCCAAGAATTTGTTAGTGGTGTTCTGGTTCTTATTTTAATTTTTTTTCCTCAACAATTATCATTCAGCTTATACCTGGACCACCTTTCGTTTTCGGAGCCCTTCTAGTCATCCTTGCCATTCTGGTCTCGGCTTTCATTCCTGAAGCTGCCCCAATTAAAAACTCGGGGTCGCGAAGCTCGTCCCGGCGCAGTTCTGCTGGCACAGCCCTCGAGGTTTGCCACTACGACTACGAATATGACCGTGCTCCTGGAGGGGCCGTAACTGGTGGAAGCCATCGCAAGCATGAAAGCACCCAGCCCTTAATGGAGGTTTCTAATGCACTTTAAAAATAACTGGTAGGCCAAAGCATTTTTCTCATCTCATTTGCTGGTAATACATTCTTAAAGTTCGGCTTGAATGTAAGACTGGAAAACTGCAAACCAGCAGCCAGATATTAGGCATTGATTTGTGATGACATAACCACCTAAACCAGTCATGGTTTAGGTTGGAAAGTTTCCAAATTAAGGTCATTTTAACATCTTAAAGTACAACCGTGTCAGGTATGGCTAATATTTACGTAGCTGAATTAGTGCATGGTGTATCATCGTTTGTATGATTGCATGTACATCACATGTAGTCTTTCTGCATGATTTGGGATTACTCCTCTTCCCAACTTTTGATCGATAAGTTTGGTTCGTTTAAGGTGTCTACTAGGTAAGGTGGCGCCAAAAATACAGGCCTAAATCTTAGCATGTAAAAAATTGGTTACCAGTCCTCAATATGCTGACAGAAACTGATTAAGTCAGTTTTTGTAAACAGTAGATTCTGTATTTACCTCCAGGGAGCATTTCCTCATATGGTTGTTTGAAACTTCAATGTGATGATGTATTCCTTTCCATAGACTTGAAATGTTTTGTTATCACAGATATCCTACTATTCTCTGAAAGTTTCTGTGCTAGGAATGTCATTACTCATTTTAAAAAAAAGTGAGCCAATATTTTTTAAACGAATGTTGTACATGACTCGTTAATTGAATTTTATCAAATGAAAACGTTATGCAAGTTAGACAAGTACCGAATCTCAATGAACATTCTTGCTAGTCATTAATTTGTCTAGGTAAAGGCACAAACATTGTAAATTGGTTGCAGTGAAAGGGAATTGCCAATATTCTGAGCATTTTAAAATTGTAGAACCTTAAGGTGGGAAGCAAGAGTCACTCCCAGTTTTGCACAATGCATGCGAGTGAATCTGATCAGCACATTTTTGTGCAGTAATGAATTTTTGTGTTTTCTTACTTTGAAACTTAATTTCTTCCAGTGTGATTATTATCACCCGATTGCAGCAGCGTTCCATCTAAATGCATACTTAAATAAGAGGCCATTTAATAGATGGGAAAATTGTTCAGATGTTAACAAGATTATGTTATTATGAAAACGATGTTCATAATTAAGTCAATGCGATAATGGTCAAGAAGTGATTCTCCTATTCATGTTATCATTTTTCAGTATACTTCAATCATGGTAATATTTATATGAATCTTGAAATTTCTACTTTTTTAAAAATCCACTTCCATGTCGATGATTTTTTCGTATATTAGTACGACACGTCTGATTTCCATGGTGCTTTCTTTTCTTTTGTGGTCTCTGTTATAAATGCGACGTAAACTGGAACGTATGCCAGCACTTTTCAGACCTTTGGGAATCACTTGGGGACTATGACAGATGCCTACATTTTTCAATCTGCTATTCAGTTTGAATGTCATAACTTTCTGGAAATCCTGTACATGTACCTTCATTGGATGCCAGTTAGAAAAGAACTGTTGATATATTGCATTATTTGGAAATTACTTTTTCCAACAAAACGTTTCAATCGCTTCGTATGAAGAATTTCATATTTGTGCTAATTTAAAAATAAACGTTAAAGTGAGTCGAAAGAAGAATTGAAATGGCGTTATGCCATTGTATTAATTTCACATAATTGAGTTTCAAGTATGGAGTTTATTAACTTCAAAATGAAGACCTATTGTGAAATCTTAGCATCATACATTGTGCAAATTCTCTTTACTTTTTGCATAAGTGAAGAGTGATGTGAATTCAGTGACCCTGCATTGCACCATGAGACAGGAAGAATTGTACCATGAAAAAAGGTTGCCCAAATTTACTTTAAATTAGTAAACTGTGCATGGGTTTAGTTGCATATGAACAAGGTAATGCCACTGGAAACGTATCCCATGATTACCAAGGTGGAAGTATTTTATCCACTTGTTTTCCCCCTTCCCCTCTAACATAGTTATTTGTTTGCACCGTACATGACAAGCTCCTTATCATGTACTCCAGTTAAAATCCTGTCACATTATGGACGCTTAGCTTTAAAATGGCTCAGTAAGATAATGTTGAAGTGAAAAAAATTATGAAGATGTTGTAGCTTTGAAATAGTGTTGATTCAGATTTCCTTTTCTATAATTATACCAACCAAACTAAAAACTAAAAACCAATCTAAAACTTGTTGAAGTACAATTTTTTTTTTCATTTAATAATATATGCTTTCATTGTAAATTAGCTGACTAATGTCTGCTCTTTATTTACAAATTAAATTATCTTATCCATGAACATATATCCTCTTAATTTGCATAATATTGGTTTTATAAATCATACATTCCTTGGCCATTTTTGAACGTTGTTTTTAAAGGAGTACTTCATTTTTACAGACGTTTAATACTTTTGAGCAAATATTATAAACATCTGCAGGCGACAATTCGCAATTCATAATATTTTGTTCAAATGGCATAGCAATTTGCTGCACGCTTGTGTAGGTGTTGCAGACATGTGAAATTTACTTTTGATTTAAAACGTTGTATAAATAATTGTTTAATATATGCATTATTTTAAATTCATGCAAAGTTTTACAAAGTGTCCTAAAGTGTAGCGAATATATTAAGAAATGTGTAATCAAAACACTGTTCGCTATTGAAAAAAAAATATAAAGCTGGTTTCCATTTATGAGTCGTTTAGTTTGCACACATACCAAAAAATGTATATAGAATGTCTTTCTATAGATTTGCCACAGTTAATCTAATTTCTAATATCATAGAAATACTTTGCCATTAAGTACAAACTATTCACAGCACCTGTTTTAAATTAATTCCATTCAATTTATTATACTAAATCAACTACCCTAAGTTTGGCACTCCCTGCAATTACTTCACGTTGATTTCATTTATAATCATAGACAGGTTCGTTATCATAAATGCATTGATAGCCAAACTGTATAGAGCTGTGCTTCATTCAGCTACACTCATATGCAATATCCCTTGACCATGTGAAAAAGAAAATTGTTAACCACTTCCCTTACTCCATGCCTCTTTTAAGCTTTCACTAAATCCCAGTGCTCTCATGTATAATTGATGAAGACTAGTTAGAATTATTGGCAACTCCATTTTCGCGAAAATTTTTTTGATCAAGCCTCATTGATTTACTAATTTGGTTGGAGTATGAATGAAAATTGGGGCCATAATAAGATATAAAAACGTTGCAAAGTTTTTAATTAGATTTGGTAGTTTAACGTGCATTAGGGAGCTGTAATCATTGCTGCGATTGTAGCTGTTTGCAACAGAACTTAAGTTACTTGTGATGTTCTTACACTGTTTTCAATATGATCAAATTGAGTAATTTATAAACGTGTATTATTAAATTAGCATATCCGACCTAGGGAAGCAATAAATAAAATATTTCAGTACTGAGCAGGACAAACTGGCAAGACAGCTTTTCACTGTCAAGGAATTACAAGAAAACGTATGTGCTTTGAACCTGCTTCCTTGGCTGACACTGGTTAACAATTAAATACAGATGTGACAGATTACATATTAAAAAATTAGAAAATGCCAGCAGCCATTTCATTAAATAAGTTTATGCCTGATCAAACTAAAAAAGTCCATAAAAAAGCTAAATAACAAACTTTGCATTCATTTTGAAGCTGTCAAATATGAAGCATTTATTCTTAGCTATTTTGTATTTATGCAGCTAAAAACACATGTTCATGTATGACTTATAATCAAAAGTATAACTGACAAATTCAGACAGTAAGTTAAGTATAAAATTAGGTATTAAAATAGGCCAAAATAAATGTGTAAGAACATTATATTTAAATTTGCCTAAGCAATGAATGTATGCTCCATTCACCTATATTACTAGTACAGTTTAAAAATATTTTTAAAAAACGCTTTATCGTGGTATAACGGTAAACAAAATGAATTAAAGAAGCGAATCAAATGATTATTAGCAAACTCGGAAACAGTTTTTCCCCTCATAAATTTTACTTCCAACATTAAACCAAACAGCATAATCATTAATCATTGTCATCAATCATTATACTATACAGGCAATTCAAAAGCTTATCTCCTCGGAGTTTTATTTGAAGAAACGCTTGATCTTGCCCAATAGTTAAATTCTTTTTGTGATGTAAATCTATGGCTAATATATTCGAAAAATATTAATTATTGTCCACACAGTTTGTGTGCTTTATGCCTTTGCTGGCAAAGTTAATAAAAGTATTTTTTGAATTTTCCCCTTTCCAAGTGTTTACTGTGATGCTTTACATGGTCCCTTTTTCTTATGGATGGCACTAATATTGTTATAGAATAAAAAGGTTTTGTAATAACTTATGAATAATCATGTTAATGTTTGCAGGTTGTAAACTGGTAAACAAACTTCCAACTACACAATGAAATCGTAAATTTATGAAATATTAATTTCCTACTACAGCTAGGATGTTGTCAGATTTTTCAATAAAACTTACATTAGTACACGATCATTAGTAAAGCAATTATGATATTAATTGGATCACTTTATAATGACTAATTATCTTTTAAGCAGATTTTATGCTTAAGCTTTTTAATCCAATGCACAATTACACAACTTCCACCAGGAATCTTTTTAAAAACATGCATAAATGAAATTAGTTTAACATGCAGGATTTAGTGCCAGAGTTGAATCCAGAAATATGATTCACATATGTGAACAAAGTAATATGCATGTTATTTTTTTTATAACTTGAATAAAAAACAATCCCAAAATTTGCTATTTCAAGCATTTTTTTTTATCAGATAAAATCAGAAAATTGCATTAATGTCAATAATCAATTTGTTCATAAATGTTATGGTCAATTTCAAACTAAACATTATTGTTCTTATTTTAAGTTCAAGTTTTACTTTTCCCCAGTAGAAATTAACAAAGAAATCACTGGAATATGTATTCATGTCTCCTATGTGCATACTTATAACCATATGGGAATGTTTTCTGTATATTCTTATCTCTGGCATTAACCTGTTCTGAGTTGGTAATCGCCATTTTGGGTAATGTACCGCACCCAAGGGAGTGCTTGATAGCCACTCTTTTCAATGATTTTCAAGTAGCGCACCTGCAAATGAAAACATTGAGGTGATTGGTCAGCTTCGATCCATTTTTTTGTGAGAATCTAACTATCTTACCTGTATTCCTGAAGTTGTGAAATACGGGATTTCGAATTTCACATGAATTGGTGGTTTTCCCTCAGTTTCTTCACTTTCAACGCTTGGTAAACCAAAATGAGCACGCATCAAGTATTCCTTGCCTCCCTAAATAACAAAGTTAATAAGAGCATTTAGTTACTGTATGTACTATAATTCAAAGTTTCCGAATGCATCATCTTAATTAATTATTTTTGCTGCCACGTATTAGACTCAAATAGTGACAAAAAACAAGACTCATATTACATGCTCTAAACATACACCAGTTCTATTAACTGGTGGCATTTTAAAAGACTGTGACTGACAATAACAAAACTAATTGATAGTAGTTTATAATTATGTATTACAGGGAAGGATTTCACGTTCCAAATAATTGCACTTTGTTCAGGCGAATATCTCACGCTGCCAATTGTAGTTTTAAATTTGGGAGAGTCTGCATCGGTTGGGACAGGTATGATGATTTCCACATTGTTGGCTGTCGAGCGCCTTTTGAACTGACTTTTTGCCTATAAAAAATGTAGGAAAAAGTTGAAATTAATGTCTGGATTTTCGCGCGTGAATTTACCTTAATGTAGGTTATTAAATTTGTTACCTTGACCATATACTCTACTCTGCTGTGAGCATGTCGCTCAATGACAGATTCGATCCATATCAAAGGCTTAACATGTGTATTCAAACGATAAGACATCAATTCGAACTCTCCATCTGGTGGTATGAATGATATTGTGCGGTCGTTTTCAAATCTTGATAACCTAACACACTGATGAAATTTCACATCCTCAAGTTCCACTGATTTGCTTTTGCCACCTAAAATCAAGAACTTGCTATTTATTAAATGTTTACATACATAAATCCTTAATATTCAAAGATTGGATTTCCTCTAAAAATGTTTCAACACTAGAACCATTTAAGAAGAAATGTGAACCGTCATTCCAATCCACTTATGGAACTCCGAGCACATTCGGACCAGTATTATTGATCATTTTTTGTGCATGCCATTCGACATTGGAATGCTCTTCCAAAGGACAGCCTTAAGCTGCATGAAATTCAATTTACAATGATGTTGGTGTGCACCACATTGATGTTGCAATCACCGACTAATATTGGGTTGATGGATTATGCCCCCTACCACATGGCAAATCACTTGCTGCTAGTAGGGTACTGAGTTGAGTTGAATTGAATCGAACATCTAAGGTGAGTAGTTTCTCATTAATAAGTTTAACAAATGTTTAAGGAAATTGATAAATATTATTCACTTAAAACTTGTTTTTGTTTTACAACATTTGCTTAATTTGTTTCCGTCAAAACAAGACTTTTTAAAATGATGAAAATACCTTTTTCGATGTTTTTAGAGATACATTTGGCCGCTGAACACTCGCCTTAAAAATTTAAACAACGATACTCCTTAATATAATCTCAATTGAGGTGCATTGGATTACTGTGATAAGAAAGATTCAACTTAAGACATCATCCTTCAAGATTGTCTTTCTTGAAACAGTCTTAGAGTATTGATTGCAAGCAAACGGTTATACGAGCATTAACATGTCGAGATGTGATTGTAAACAAGGTTTATGTGGAGCGGTGTAATGCTTGTAGGTTTCTGGGTATTAGCGGAATAATTTGAACAAGTTGAACAACGTCTGTTTTTTTTTGCTTGATGCATTATGGCCGAATACGAGAAAGTGATTTATTTTAGTTCCTCTTGTGTTTCTAGACGGAAGGAACCAGGCACGTGCTCACACTCTTTGTCGTTATTTAAAGATTATATTCCAAAACTTTAATTTTTTCTAAAAATCAAATTAATAGAGAAATACAATTAAAATAAATTATAATGCTTCTGTTATAGTAAAATTTTCTGAATCCACCAATACCTATATTAATATATAATTCATTTTTTTCAGTTTAAAATTTGCTGCTCAAAATGCAAGTAGCAAACAAAATTATGGATTTCTTCAGATGTTTTCATCATAAAACTAGCCAGCCCAGGACTTCCCAGGGCTATTGTAATTTTTGAGCAAGCAATGTTTTCAAAACAAGACATTGGATTTGAATTGAAGGAGATGGCGAACTCATGTATGCAGGACTTTGCGCTGCTTTCTTTGACCACGAGGTCCACGAATACCATTTGTCAACATCGAATAAACAAGCATGGGATGGGTGAAAAGCCGCAGGACTTGAGCTATTGGATTTTATCTTCGTTTCCAACCTGTATACAAAGAAATATGTTTGAAACCAATTGCTGCTGAGAAAAGCCTGCATACACTGTAAGTCACCAAGTTTATTCAGTTTATTCCGCAGCGACGTGTATCCCTTGTAGTTTAGCACATTTTGTTACTTTAATGGTGTGCCATTGCATTTAATAATGTGATTTTATGATTCTGCATATAGTAAAAAGAAGGAACTTTAAAAGTATTGTAAGAGAATCAATTACCAAATTATTTAATAATTATGTCATGTGATTTCATGTAAGGTTTAAATGAAGAAGTTATATACTGTAAGGGCGTTTGAACGAATAACAGATAAGTAAAATTCAAGGTAAACCCCTAGTTAACTTAGGAAAAGCATTGTACCACAGCAGATTATCAGTTAACCATTGGTTAACGTTAACCTAGCTAATAGGCAGGGTTAGCCTTAGGTTTGTAATATAATGCAATTTTTCCAGAATTCCTAGCTGCAACAGGCTATCTTAATGTTTACTATACCTTGGGTTAAAATCGCTATAGTAAAATAGTGCAACAAAAACCTATTCACCCTTTAGGTTAACTTGTGGTTATAGGTAACCCCAGGCTAGCTAACCTTTCATTATACCGACATTGGTGCAACCAGCTCAAAATGAGCAAAATGTCGTGACTGAAGACTGAAATTAAGCGTTTTCACTGATGAGTGTACTACATGCATTTGGCCAACTGTGTACTGATTGCCACTTTTATCTAAAATTGATATGCTCATTTTTGCAGCAGCAGTAATGGAACCAATACTTTTTATAACTGAATACGTTAGTTTGTTCAAAAATGTCTGCTGTGAATCATTACGGAGTATAAAAATTGAATCTGAGGACCTGTGCTTTTAGTGTGGCTTTCTAAACGATATAATCAAACGGCACTTCCGTCATTTGCAGGAAAGATTTGTTTGATTTGGACTATACGCGTATATTAAAGGGTTTATGTTGTTTCCCAAGCTTATGGTTTAGTTTCTTTGTGACGTCATTATTGATAGTTTTAGAGGGAATGTAAACAGGGAAACTCCTCTTCCAGTTCTACATGTACATTAAACAGCAAAGCACAAAATCCCAGCTCATCCCATTTCTCTCCAACGATTTGGAAACATGGTCTACGATGCTTTCAAACTGCGGCCAATCTGAATGGATTGCTGGATTTTTCAATCATTCCAATTTTTCTAAAACCACATTCAAATTGATGACGATATAGGAAGCATCTGTGTTTTAAACAAAGAAAGGCGTACAGGTTTCGGAAAACCTGTAGCTTTTCCAGCTGCAGCATCTCTGAAGGAGTTCTGCAGAATGTTTGGTTTCGCAGGCATAGAAATGGATAGAAAAAGCCCTCAACAGTTACGCCCACGTGCATTTATTAACCAAGTCGATCGATTGCCTTGGAAAACTAAAATTTTGGTGCGAAGGCTTAATTGAAAATATTGGAAAATTATTAATTAAGGTTGAATTGGTCGAAATTGAAGCTTATGAGGATAATGTTACGTCGATGCAGCGTTTAGCTATGGATTGAAGCATTTTAGTTGATCTGTTTATTTTTGACAACATTAGAAACTAATGCTTAGATGTTTTGCACCGGATATCCGGGTCAAATCTTGCCTAATCTGTTGGTTTTATAATTGAATTAAAAGTCTCATATTTTATGATTAATTTATGTTCGAGGATTAAGGCGGATTGTTTCTGGTCAAGGGAGGAAGCAAATAAGTACGCTCATGGTGTTACGAGAATTCATCGCTTGACATCAATTTACCGGGTAAACAACATTGTGTTTCGTTTTTTTCTTTTGAAAATAATTTCTAAACGTCCGAAAGTTGACACGAGCTGCCGAAACTTATTTATGCTCGAAAACTGCTACCTTTACCGAATCTTAAAATATAAAAAATTCAGTATGCTCGCTGTTAATTTCACCATGCGGCTGTACAAATTTAACATGCCAACTATTTGGCTAATTAAGGCCTCATTCGCACATATATTTTTGCATGGAATAATCGCAGTTAAATTAGTTACGTTTAAAGTCTTTAAAAAAGAAAGCTTTGTTGTTTTAAATGTAGGCAAAAAATGAGTAATTGCGATGACAGTTGTCCATTCCTTTCAGCACTCTGAAAATACAATTTTAATATCGTTAACTTTATATTTTTGCTATGATTACCAATGCTCCTTGGCAGCAATTTGTTAATTTTGTTTTATGGCAATACCGTATGTTAATGCAAAAATATCTTACTATCAATGATTTTAATTACCTTCTATGGACTTGATTACATATGCGTAAGAAGTGCTTATATGTATTTTTTAAAAATGATAATATAAGAACTCATACATGCTTTAAAGCCCATTCACATGCATATGTACAAAAATTCGATTAAAAACGAACAAGAACTAATGTTGTTTTAGTAAAACTAGCTAACTGTTAAATTGTATATTAATCTCACAATAACTTAGCAGCATTATCGCTTATTCATCTCTGCTCATTTCTGCGTAACATTTAAATGGGATCCTTAAAATTTAAAATTTTACGCCCTCGTTTTTGAGTTTTTCAAGAGAATGACCCACATACTCTAAATGATGCATGTGACTTCACAATAATTAAACATCATACTTTGAAAAAAACATTTTTTTGAACATTTAATTTAAACTGTTTTAGTACTTTAAATCTTTGGGCATGATCATCAATCCATTACGAAAGCACTTGAAATAGATGTTTAACAAATGTAATTTTATAACTACAGGAAAAAATATTTTTGAACATTTAAACTGTTTTTTAGTACTTTTAATCTTTTGGCATGACCATCAATCTATTACGAAAGCACTTGAAATAGGCGTTTAACAAATGTAATTTTATAACTACAGGAAGGTTTATTGTAAGAGCGTCATTGTAATAAATAGTAATTTAATGGTACGCCCTCGACTGGTGGTGCGTGTTCGTTTTGCAAATGGAAAAACCTAGGCAAAAGCGCCGTTGTATCGATTGTACAATATCCATGAATTTATTCGCTTGATCACAATGATTCAAAATTGCATAGTTGATAAACGTATTTGCATTTGAAGGATTTTCAGGGAAATTTTTCCCGAAACGCCGCTATACTGCCAGACCTGGAAAAGGTGACCTTGGGTAAGTATCCTGGTTTCTGATGGTTACAAAACAAATACCAGATAAGCTACAGACGTTTTACTTAGCTTGTTCAAAACTCGTGAATACAAGGTAATGACCTATCAGTTGGACAAAAATAAGAAAAAATTAAAGTAATGTGAAACAAAATTGACCGATATTTTATTAAAGTAAAACTAAGGTTGTATTATGATTTAATCATATTAAGCGTTGTTGTGCTAATGCACTATATTCCTTTTTATTTCTTGTTACTGTACAAGTGTTTTTTAAAATTAAAACCGGTTAGTGATAAATAGAATTTTCTGTCCATCTGCTAAAAAGTAATTTAGTTTCTTTTTCAATAAATGTTTCATTGGTTAGAACTGGATTTGTTTTACTAAATGTTAAAATAAATCACTTATATTACAAAACTAAATTACGGCATTTTTTCAATAATCATTTAAAAAAAATTCATATTGATTCACTATTTAAGCAAACATTCATTGCCTATTTTAACCTTCAAAATGTTAATATTTTTTGAAAAAAAAAACAACGGATTAATCTGGATCAGCTATGGGTAATAAGCTGTATGCGCGTTAACATTTTCTCGTCAGGGCATTATTTACAGCATTCATTTTTGTCAATTAAAAGGAAAAATGCTCTGATCGAAAAATACGATGTATTGTAGGTTTTGCCTCAATTTCCGAAAATGTAACAATAACTCATATCAATCAATAACATTTCATTAACACTTCTGATATGACTTAATACATGCATAATCAGATAGAAATAATTTCATTGCTGACATTCCAGATGTCCATTTCTTCCCACACTCTGGTCAGCATTTCTGTTCTAATGGGCGAATTAGCTGCATCAATCCTGTACATCAGTTCAGGTAGGTGTTTCACTTAAAACCGCAAAAAAAATGTCCGAATCGACACCGAAACGTGTTACCACTGCATGTCCTAAACCGCTTTGTAAGCTTCCAAAAACATATGTTAACAAATTAAATAATTTAGGTTTCCTCAACTACTGCACATTTCGACCATTTAAAATTTAAAATTCAAGAATAAACATTCGATGGAGAAATTTTGCCGTGATATTCACGAATTCGTAAAAGCACAATTTAAAAAAAAAAACGTTGAATTTGAAGTAGCAAATTTGAAGGTTGATTTTCGTTCAGCTCAGGAGGGCAACTGCTGAGAAGGGTGCTTGCAGACCTGGTGCACACCCGGAGCGGTAAGAA
>JAQIXS010002736.1:0-21173 GCA_034700785.1 Rossiulus vilnensis
TAACACGGCTTTCATATTTATGGTTCCTACAACTCTAAATTTCAGCCAGAAGGGGCATCTCCCCTTTGTGCTTATTTATCCTCTTCTTCTATATTATGAAATCACAGGGAATTTTTAAAACTGGCCCGAAAAATTACTCATAGATTGTAAACCTGGATCAGATTTTTATATTTGAAAGATTCCAATAAGCGCTAACTGACTTACAAAAGAGAAATGTGACTTGTTCCTTAAACTCCATTCACTTCAGATGCCTACTCAAATATCTTGAAGGTGAAGAGGCATTTTGATGCATCTTCAAAAAGCCACCCTAAAAGCTTATAATGGGCCAGTAAACACTAAGTGAACTCAAGTGATCAAGATTTGCGTTGACGTAAGCGAATAATTGCGCATTACTGAAGCATAAAACATCTGGAAGCATTGCTGTTCAAATTTTATGATTTCGATTAATTGGTATTATCACCAAATAAATCTGGTTATTTCGGCTCCACCCATGGCGATTTATAAATCTTGAGCATCTTTAGCAAAGTTCAAAACTATATTTCTACAGTTTGTTCAAAAAGAGAATATCCATGAACCAAAACCAATCAGAGATATTCGGATTATAGATTATGCCGTCCAGCATAGCGAAAGTCACTTAAATGCGCAACGGATGGAACATGAGTCATGGGACTGGAAAGAGTAATCGCATAAAAGGCTCTTACAGTCTATTGGTCTATTCTCTATGCTGAAAGATTTAATCTATGAGCTTATTATTTCTCATTGGTTTTGAGTCATTATATCCTAGCTTTAAACTGACTAAAGAAAAGTGTTTTTAACTTCCCTATAGAAATATGCTCAAATTTTTATAAATAGCTATGGATTGAGCCGATACAAAAACAGGGATCTAAAGTGCTTCTAAATGTTATATGCTTGTCTTTTTAAGCAGGCTGTAGTTTATTTGATGTTTGAGAGATGAAATGAAACTAATTAAAAGTCCAATTTTACCCATCATTTGTGTGTGTGTCATGAATCTATACTGGAATCCATTAAGATTGTAGGTTAATTTATCATTTGGTCGTTGGAATTTCCTGTTTAAGTTGAGTACAAACTAGAATATCTAGTTGTATTGACACAGTATAAACAAAAATAACATTTTCATGAATAAATTGATAATTTTCGCAAAATTTACATTAGATTCAAAGCAAAATTACGTTATTGCGCATTTTTCTTTTAAATTTAGTTGAACCACAAAATGATTTCCTGTAAATTTTACCATGAACAGGCTTGCATTTATGTATTTTTCTCTAAATAAAATTGTAAATGTATCCCTTGGACTACGCATCATTCCATACAGCCATCCTCAAGACAATAAATCCACTTCTGGGAAGCATTACATAAATTGGACAAGCAATTTCTTTGTTTAATAAATGAAGCTAAACAAGCAGTTGAATGAGGACAGGAAGCCCATGAAGATAACTAGAGCTAAGCACATGAGAAAGTAAAATTTAATTAACATAATAGAAAATTAAAGTAGCGATCTTATCCACTCAGGGAATCAATATTATGAGCAATTAAATTGACTGTGATTAAGTTCTCTAGCAGAATCAATTTGGGGGAAAAGTCAGGCTTAATTCAAACGATACGTTTTGTCCAAGTAATCGTAAAGCAAACGTTAGCCCAATAACCTGACCGAGACGTACAAAAAATGAAAATTGGAAATGACGTCACCAAATTTAATCGATATTCAGGCGAAAAGGCATCGCAAATTTAAATATGCAAGACGCCTACCAGGATTGCCAAAAGCAGTTTTCTGAGAATTTCTTCATCACAATTTGGTGAAAATACGCTCCTCTACTTCTTCAAATTTGCATCACGTAGGGTGTTCCTTAATAACAAGTATAACGTAAAAATTTCCCGGAAGTTTTCATCCCCATTTCCAGTTTGGAAATCCTTCGCATCTCAATTCCTTGAAAAATAACGCATCTGATGCAAAGTGCTCTTCCGAGTAAAAATATCCCAATTCAAATTCCAGAAACTTTTCGTTATTTTCAAAAGCAAAATATCAAGACCCGATAATATATATTCAAATGTTTTCTTGAAATTTATATTCTTTTATTTTATTAAACTTATCGCACTTTCCGGCCTAGATTGGTACTTGAAGAAAAAGTGTGAAAACAGGGAGTAACAATTGGATATTTTAGAATCCTACATGTAAGTGCATCCACACACCTCAAAAGACCTATGCCCTTTCACGGCCGCAAAATGAAACAGATGAAAAACAAAATGCCGTTATAGCAAAACTCCGCGTAGAAAGCTGCCGTAAAACTAAAGTATGTGTCTACTGTCAGTGTAATAGGATACATACTTTTGTATGGTTGTGATACATACCTTACTGAAGTTATTGAAGTGTATATGTAAGAAAATAAGGAAAAAAACTTGAGCAAGGAATTTGTAACACGCTCACACATCGTATTTTTTACCATTTTATCCCTTTTTGTACCTAAATTAAATGGTTAATGCACAACTAATATAGATAATGTTACATGGGAATTGAAATTTAATTGGAAGAAAGCATTAAGGTTATTGCTAAATACACAGGAAGAATCCGAGTCATAGTAAAATTAATTCTGGACAGGTCGTATTTTATAGATATTTTTATTAGGAACGAGTACATTTTAATATCCTTTAGTCAAGAGTGACCGAAAGCAAAGCAATTTCACACTATATCATTAAGCCATTTAAGGCTTTAATATAATATGCATAACTAGTAAGCACATGTCCTTTTGTGAGTGTTCGTCTACCAACCTCATTGACAGATCTTCTCTCGTAAAATAGCATGTCTGATTTACTGTAACTGAAAATTCCAAAATATGAACGTGACATGATTAAGTGATCCTTATTATCCGAAGTTATAAACTGGTTTGGGGCTGACAGGACATGGTAATGAAAGTAATATGCATTCACACGTGTACTTTCATTACCATGTCTTGTCAGTCGTAAATCAGTCTTTAACTTCGGATAATAAGGATCACTAAATCATGCATATTATATTAAAGCCTTAAATGGTTCCTAGTGAAGGGCGTTCCCAGCGAGGGGACCATAGAGTCAGACAAACATTATTGTTCATGTACATGTACATGTATATTGTATGAAAAACAATTGCATGGGGAGAAGTGCATGATGCTCCCTTAGGGCCTTGAGCATGTGTTCATTTTGCTTAATGTTTCAACAAACACAAGTTGATAAATGGTTTCCGACTCATTGGTGCCGTCAAAGAAGGTTGGTCAGTTAATAGCTCTGGAGCTGTGAGAAAAGGATCGTCCATAAACAACGTTCATCAATAATTCGTGAAGGTGGACCAAAAAGGATGCCCACCATGCAAATGAATTGGACATGTGTGTTTCAAATAATTATTATAATTGTTAATTTTTCCCCCCAGACTATAGGGTCTGATTTATTTCTTAGAATCTGAAACGTCCCGTGTACAATTGTATTTCTAACTAAAATAAAATAAAACTTTAACTAAAGCCGAGATGTGACCTCCGATTCCTATCTTCAGAGATCTCATTGAAATGAAAAAAACCCGTTTTTTCTGCGCTTTTTCTGTGCTGAAGTCCTTAAATAAATAAACGGATATAAATGAATCGCAAAAACGGGAAAAAATAAATGTAGCAATTATAATAAGTATTTGGACAGGTTTTTTAAATTAGAAATAAACTAAAACGTCCAAATAAATATACAACTAGCTTAAAAGCAATATAATATATGGTAAATAGTCCATCTCAGTTTTTATTTGGTTTTGAAACGTACAGGAAATATAACTCTCTTACAGAGCTTGTACACTTGCTGGCAATGAAACTGACCCATCTAAAATTATAAAAAAAAATACATGCATTTCTTTCAGCAAGTAGATATCCAATTTAAAATCGGAATAGCTAGAGTTGCGAACAATTTAAAGCACTTTCAAGTGCCCCTAAATTGACTGAAATTCCTGTTGAATTTCGCAGTAGAATAGCCTGAAAATGCCAAGCAATGTATTCATACCAATTATGCAGAAAATGTATCGTGCTTCAAACAAATTTTGCAAACCATTATCATTGTAATTCTTTTAATCTCAATGCATCTTATTCCCTGCATAAAATCCTTTATAGTAGCAGGGGTGAAGGTATGCACACGTCCCAAAAATGCAAATATTTTACTGTTGTTTTAAGGCTTTTCACCTGAGAAATTGATAAGAAATTTTAGTCGAATTGCTGAAAGAAATGCAATTTTCAACACCTTTTAAGGTGTTTAAGTGGGTCGATTTCTTTGCTCGCAAGTGCATTTCCTGTTTTCAGTTTTCGTGAAACAACTGTCTTCCTCACGTTCATCGATGAGCATCATTTGTGTTTTGGCAATCCCATTTTGTGACGAATATGTGAAACTGAGCGATGCCTGTTATGTTTTATAGCAGTGCGCATGCGCAGATGCCAGCAAATCCAGTCCAATCCCAGCAGCCCTCGTCCTTTCAGAGGAGCTAAAAATCCTCTACGAAGAGGAGAATGCATTTCAGGACTCATTTCGCCATGGGTTTGCAACCCGTGCCAAAGTGACGTGTTTTTATCACCATGTTAACGCGATAAAAATGACACTGCCATTTATCAGGCGGATTAGTGCTAAGACATTGCTCCAATATGACTTTCCTGAAGAACATTTTGGTATTTCTACTCCACACCACCCTAATCACGAGGTAACGAGCAACAATTTTTTTGGTTGTTTTTGTTTTTCGTACTTTTTATTCTGCTGTTTGTAAACTTTGTTTGCTATTAACTCGCATGGCTCTATCCCTTTGATACCGATACGAAACTTGTCTCAGGGAAGGATAAGGCCAAATACCAACATTTCAAATTAGCAATAAGAATAACTATTCTATAAAAAGCATTTTAAAGACGATTACAAAAATATGTAATACACGTAGTACGTGTATATACAAAATGCATAGATGTATGCGCGTCTTTTTGCATAAAGCATTGATGTATTTTGTATATAATATTTGAATCGTGATTCATTTCCGTTAGATTTTGTAAATGCATTAATATTTTAATTATTTCTCGAATTCAACTCGGTTTTAAATTATAACATCAAATAGATCATACAAGTACTTTAAGTAGGTATATAACATTGATGTATCTTTGCATATAATCTGGAAATTATGATTACTTTTCCTTAGATTATATAAATGAATAAATATTTCATTAACATTTCAATTTCAACTTGGTTTTAAATTCTAAAGTTTATATAGATTACATTCAGTTGATATTTATGTATAAAACATCGATGGCTCTTTACATAAAATTTAGTTATAGCGAAGTACTACCAGCTAATTTATTTATTTTTATTTCGGATAGGAATTAATTTCTCAAAAAGAATAAGGAATAAGAAATTAAAAGATAACTTTACTGATAAATGTAAATATATTTTTTAAACTAAACATAAACAAATTCTGAAAGAAAAATGCGTCTACATTTTTTCAAAAACACTTTTCCGGTGTGATTAATTACACATGCTTTATCGGTAAAATGAAATATGGAATTATAAGCAAACTTTTGAAATTTTTTAATGTTGCTGCTAAGCATTGGAGCAAATCATTTTTTAAAAATCAAACTTAATTAATTAAAAATTTCTTTCATTTATTTTTTGATTAAATTAGTAATTTTCTTATTAATATTAATTTATTATTGGTTAATTAATTGTTTCACTTTATTAATTAATTAGATAATCTTTAATCATTTTAAGTTGGTTAATTAACTATCTGTCTTTAAAATGAAGAAAACGTAACTTTGTTTGACATTTGGTACATTTGAAAATGCGTCTCAGTCTTAACTTCAACATCCAAAGTCATCATGCTTGAATTTAAAACATCATCTTAGAATTATAAGATAATCCATATTTTTGATGTATTTCATAGAACTAATTTACCAAAATGTTAGCATTCTAAATTTAATAAAATTCAAAGTGAATTGATCTGGATAATACGTTCTAAATTTAAATAGACTGCAGCGTAGAAACAGATTAAAAGTGCGGAATATAAATTGAGGAAAAATCCATGAATCGATTCCAAAATTTAAAATGCATACGCATTGTGAGCTTGTTTTTATATTTGTGTATATTTTATACAGTGTTAAACTATAGAAACTCAACAAAGGACCTTTGGTTAAGCCATAAATAAGCTTACTAGATTTGAAAACTTTCAAGATGTTTTCTATTTCATCTTGCTTTCTTTCCATTAAAACTATAATAATAGCCATTAGAAAAAGTCAAAGGGAATGTTAACAAAACAAACATTTATTTTAAAAATTCAAATATATTTCCCAACGAACTAAATCAACGTTTTATTTATAAACAATGTTTAGTGAAACGTTCAAAAAAGTCTTGATAGGGTAGTGATATTATCTGTTACATATTTTAATGCACGATACGTATAACGTGTTAGTTTGTTGTATTTTTAAAGCAATTGCATTGTTATCATAATATGAATGTTCGTATAAATATTTTTAGCAGATGAAAAGTATTTTATAAGAGATTAAATAGGACAAACAACTATTACAACACGATATCTAATAGACCTTTAAAAAGCGTACTAATACCTAATAAAAGTGATTCAAACATGCCTTTCTTTTTTAAATGCTTTATCCGACTAATTAGTTTTAGTCTTATTCAAAACCAATTAATCAATGTATGATAAGTTATATTTTATTAGATATTAATACGTATAAAGCATTAGATATCGTGATGCATAACACATTTTTTGGGCCGGTTGACACAACAAATGGTGAGCAAAACCCAAGGTACATTTATTGTTAACTAAGGAAAGACATTGCACCAGGTTAGTAGTTAATCGTGGTTGAATCATAAGAAAATGTTAACCCAGCTAAATAGGCAGGGTTAATCTAAGGTTTGTAATATAATTCACTTTTCCCATAATTCCTAGCTACAACAGGATATCTCTATGTTTACTGTACTTTGAGTTAAAAAATCTCTAGAGTAGAATGGTGCAACAAAAACTAATAAACCCTATTAAATTAACTTGTAGGTACAGGTACAGATAGTTACAGGTAAATTACAGGTTACATGTTGTAGTTACAGGTAACCCTCAATAGTGTAACCGGTCCTAAATGAATACTATACATATAAGAAAGTTGCACGGTTAAACCATCAACCGAAAATCTACCATTACATAACTGGTTATTTATTATTATAATATAATTTATTGAAAATTGTAAATACATAATATTTATTTTTGTTCTCATTTGTATGTTTTGATAGTTGTTTATTTGAAACAATTTTATTTTATAGGCAATGGAGTGCATTGGCCAAAAATCAAGACAGCTTAAGCAACGTGACCAACAGACTGGCTAGTATTTTAAAAGGATACGATATTCGTCTTCGACCCAATTTCGCAGGTGAAAATACCGAAATATACATTTTAATGCAGATTATTTAATTCCTATTCACAGCACCTGATGAACGCCGAATGAAGGTCGAAAAAAATATTTTATCAATAAAAATAGAATAATTATTGGTTTATTTTAATTGTATCCATCACTAAAGTTAAACTTTACGAACAAATTTTTTTAATGCTTTATTTAGGAAAACCACTTCGCGTTGGAATGGATTTAACGATAGCCAGTTTCGATAGCATATCCGAAGTAAACATGGTAAGCTAAAAGTTTTGTTTGAATGTTAAAATGTTCCTATTACGTTAGTAATGTTCTGGTTTATTTTGTACAGGATTACACGATTACCCTCTATTTGAATCAATATTGGAAAGACGATCGCTTGGCCTTCTCAACGTCCGATGAAATATTCAATTTGTCTGGTGATTTTGCGGACCAAATTTGGGTCCCTGACACATTTTTTGCCAACGATAAAAATTCGTTTCTGCATGACGTCACGGAGAAAAACAAAATGGTGCGACTTCATGGCGACGGGAAAATTGTTTACGGAATGAGGTATTATTAAATACTAGAGAAATAAAAAAATTCAAATTCCACAATACGTTTAGCTTACATATTCAGATTTTATAATATTTTAAATTTAGATTATTACCATTCAGATAATAATTCTGTTACTAATATAATTCAGTTACTAATTCTGAATATTAAGAATTTCTTTAGAAAATTAATTTTACATGGTGTTAAGAAAGTCATTGCTTATTTTTACGAATAATGTAGTTTTAATTGTTACATTGCATGAAAAAAAATACTGGTTAATTTATAAACAAAATTAAATACCAACAATTGCAACAGTTATAGAATACCTCTGTAGTTATTCATTGAGTTAAAAAAAATTCTCAGTAGAATCACAATTCGATATTCAATTAGGATTTTTCGTAGACAAATTTTGACAAAAGAAGAGTTAATTTAATTAAAACCTGAGAAGGATTTAGAGAAAATGAGCGCAGAAATCAATAAAAATGTGCTTCTTAAACTAACTGAACATTATGAAATTTATAAATACTAAAATTTTGACTTTGCACGTCTTTTTCTTTTAAATATAAGTTTCACGTTAAAATGTGCACTATATTTTTATAAATTAAATCTTAAATTATACTTGAAATAGTATTTTTTACTTTACAGTTGAATTTTTAATTTACAAATGGATAAATGTTCACTTTGTCCGCCCTCTTATATTTTAAATATTACGTGAAAACTGTACCAATAATCAATCCTTTAAGTGTTTTTGTACGTTCTTTCATTTAATTGAAATACGCAGAGGTATTTGGGGCATCCTGCACATGTACTTGTACATTACTTTTGAAGTAAACGAGAATCCAAATTTTAAGCAGAAACTGAGATGAAAACGAACTGTTCTCGTCGCTGAAAAATACGTTTTTTGAAAATCGGTTCACTGCTTGAAATTTGACAATTTTACAAATGGTTAAAATTGTTTTTCCCGCGTGGCTGATTCTAGGATCGAAATATTTAAAAATACCATTTGTCGCATTCCTTTAAACCAACCCTGAAGATCTACTTTCCTTCATTTTCCCCTCGACATTATTCATTATTCAAAATGCATAGTTTTAGAGATGCTAGATTTGAATTTCTCTATTTCGCCAATTTCCGTTTGAGCTGACACAGAAACAGCTCTCTAAATAATTCATTGTTTGCGAAGTTAATGCTTATTTTACCGTGTTTTTTGTTTGCCAGGTTCACGACTACGTTGGCTTGCATGATGGACTTGCACTATTATCCTTTGGATTCTCAAAAATGCACAGTTGAAATAGAAAGCTGTGAGTGGCGAAATTTACAAAATTAGCTCGGTAACAATTATTGTAATGATGATGCTTATTAATTGTTATCACGTACAAAACAAATGCAGATGGTTACACTTTAAATGACGTTGAGATGTGCTGGGAAAGTCAACCGTTGGTCAAGATTGACAAACAAGAGTTACTACAGTTCACCATTTTGAGCCATTGCGGAATAAACCGACAGGAAAAATTAGAAACAGGTAGTTAACACAATAAATTACAGCTACATTACTTTACGTGTACATTGCATACGTATTGCACCCAAATCCAGCAGTAATATTTAATGATATCCTTAAACAACAATAAAAACAAACAAATGATGGCTTATAACCCATCTTTCTATAAATTGTTTAAAAATATTTATACATAAATTATTTGTAGTAATTTCATTTTTTTTTCAAAAACTATCACCAGTGATGCATTGAAACCCATTTTTGATGAAAAAAATTTGCTTACGAATCTTAGAAACCTTTAAAAAAAGTGCATTAAAAATTATTTAAAAAATAAAAGAAGTGCCTAGTGCACATGTTTTGGCCAATTATATCACCAAAAATTGATTTCAGGTAACATTTAATAGGAAATTGTTAGAACTAGTAATTGCGTTACCTGCTTGTTAGCTACTTTCTCTAAAAACCATATGGTTTTAAACTTTATTTGAATAAAATGTTTGCTGAAAAATCCTAATGATTAAGGGCAATTTTTTAAAATATATTTTTAATTTCAAAAATAAAAGGAATGCCAAGTGTACATTTTTTTCTAAAATTAAATCACCAAAAACAGATTTCAGTTGACATTTCAAAAGAAATGGTTAGAAACAGCAATTGCATTGTGCGTTACTTGCTTGTTAGTTAATTTCTAAAAACATTCATATGGCTACAGTATGTCTAGTACGACAATAGTTCCTATGTAATCCAGAAATATCTGGGCCCTATTCCACAAACGTCATTGAATTGTGTTTTTACAGGTATGGAGTGATAGATACAAGTTGTTGTGTTCCACAAACAAAACTTCTTCACTATAATGTTATTTATCCATACCTTACAAGTAAATATGTCACACTCTGATGTGTGTGTTAAATTAAAGTACAGGTGTATTAGTTATAACAATTTAAATGTTACTTGTAGCTAAATTCCTACAGTGGAACCAATACCCTGTAAATTGAGTACAACTCAGTATTGGAAGGTCCAGTGACATGGACTTTTAAAACCACAACCAATGATGAAGTACGACTTGTACATTATTAGAAATTTCTTACAGGTAATGTCATGCAAGTACACGACGTACTTGTACATTGGCGACGTCACCTGTAAGAAATTGTTAATAATATACAAGCTTTCATTCCATATTGTGCATGTACAAGGCCATACATTTCTAACTTGTAGGAAATATTTTTAGAGGTTTCTGGAACGGGGCCCTGGAATCATGCTGACTTGTTGCTATGCCCATTGTCTTAGGCACATATCAACGGCTTTCACTGGTCTTCATGATGCAGAGGAACATCGGCTATTTCGTTTTCCAGACCTATTTGCCGTCCATCCTCATCGTCATGCTTTCATGGGTCTCATTCTGGATTAATCACGAAGCAACTTCCGCCAGGGTGGCATTGGGTAAGGTTCGTGCTCACTGTCCAAGATATACAATATGCATTGTTCAAACCATTCACCTTACAGGAATCACCACCGTGTTGACGATGACCACCATCAGCACGGGGGTGAGGTCATCCCTGCCCAGGATCTCCTACGTGAAGGCCATTGACATCTACTTAGTCATGTGTTTCGTTTTTGTCTTTGCGGCCCTTTTGGAGTATGCTGCCGTAAACTACACCTATTGGGGCGCCAGGGCAAGGAAAAAAGCCAAAAAAATCAAGCATGGAGACGATGCAGAAAGAAGGAGAAAGGTATGGAAACAACTTCCGGTTTATTGATTACATCCGGAAAGTCAGTTATATTTTCCGAGTTTAATACAGAAATAATTGATTGAAAACCGAATAATCTTTGTTTGAGACACAGTCAATAGTTCTCTATCCACAATTTAAATAAAAGTTGGTTTAAAAAAATCCAATGATAACAAAAAAAAATTACGCATTTCTTTAAAAATAAATAATTCAGTAGTAATTACTGCACTTGTTACAGTTCTGCTGTATCTAGGTCAAGTTACAGAGAAATATACATGCAACAATTGAAGTGATTACCACTAAAAATATGTTTAAACGAATGCTTAATTTTGTTATTATTATTTTTCAATCAGCTCTTTAGCTCATGGCGATAACCACTAACACGTATTTAAGTTAGAAAATATCAGGTTTTATTTGTCTTAGAATAATGAAACACGTACATGGAAATAAAAAGGCCGTATATACGAAAAAAAACACCGTAGGTTGTGAATAGGAATAATTAAAATTATCAAAATTGCGATGTTTGAAATTTCAGAGTGAGGAAATCATCGAGCTTCAGGAGATTCGCATGTCTCCCATCCCCAGTCTTCGTAATCGCCAGGGCAAATCTTTTTGCTCCAACCACGAAGTGGAAAATTTGAAATTTCCACCAAGTTTTCGCATGGTGGGTGTGAACCACGCGTACGCTTACCCCCCCAGGGGCATCTTTTATACCTCGTCTCGCCACACGAAACACGGACAATATGGTTCCAACCACCGGCTCAAAGTTCTTCAAAATCTGAAGAGAAGGGCTCACTCTTTCAAGATATCACTGCCCAAAATCAAGGACGTGAACGTCATCGACAAATACTCCAGGGTCATCTTCCCAGTCTCCTTCATCGCATTTAACGCTGCTTACTGGGGATTTTATATTTCACAGAAGAAGAACATGTTCAACGAAAATTCATGTATCACTGATACTGATTCATGCGATTAAGTCACCAGCACTTGGAGAGAGACACTCATATTCAAAGATTTATTTACCCTAAATTACACGAATTTGTTTAGCAAGCAACTGATCGTTTGGAGTCAAAACATTTGGAGTTTGATTTATAAAATGTTCGAAACAAAAGTGTGACATTCAGAAAAAAAAACGAGTTTACGTTAAAGCTTATTTTTTTAAAAAATTCACACTAAAACGTCAACATACTAATAACTATTTAATGAAGCAGGGCGTCTTCAGCCTATTTAAAACATTAAAGTCTGAATTAAATGGAGGTAATTATAAGCTTAAATTAGCATCAGGACAATTTTTACTTTAATTTTATTACCGCTAATGCGTTCAGGAAAATGTCAAAATTATGCATAGGTTAAGAAATGAAATGCGCAATACATTTAATTTAAAAACATATATTTCTAATTTTATTATTTTATTCATAACTATTAATTGTATTTCCAAGTTGAATTTTGAACTGATTTTATTTTTCAAACTAATTTTTGTATTTTGTAGAATTAATCCCAAGCATTTGAGTACGTGTTTCCATTAAGAAGCAACGGTAGAAACATTCCCATTAAATCCCACACTGCAGTAGGAATTTGTATAATTAATATATGTAGAACGTATCATCATATCGTCTATGGTCAAGCTTCGGTAATTGTTTACCAAAACGTTCTATATTATTATAGCTTAAAAAAGTGGGATTTTGGCAAATATCAGAAATCTTTGCTAAAAAAATAATTTGCTCGTTTTGCGCCTACTAGTCTAAATTTTACATTTATAAATTTAAAGTAACAATTTACTACAATAAACCATCGTGTAGATAGTTGCTGTTATTGACCAAATAATTATGTTCAATTCGCAAACACCTAACAAAACAGGATGCGTAGAATGATGATTTTAATGATGACTGTGCTATTTTTAATAATATAAAATGTCAACATTATACATTTGTTAATAAAATACTTATTAAATGTATTTGATGATCGATTTATTCGTTGGTGCAAGATACGAAAGCGTCTTGCTTTTATTCTAATCCTAACCATGCACGAACGGCAGCAGGATGTAAAAAAAAACTATTTTGAACTTCAAGATTACTTTGAGTAAATCTGTGACAGTTATCTTAGTGAATCGTAAAATGTATTTGAAGATATAAGAGACGAGAAATCTTTTGCATTTATAATGAACAGACATTTTTAGTCTTATAATGACTTGAAAAGCACAGGTTCCACCTGAAGGTTAGCTTAACAATAACTCTAAATTTATATAACATTTTTAGAAGATTTATATTAAAAGTATTTTTTTTAAATAAAATCAAATTTTTACATAAATGTATTTACTCAGTAGTTCGGATCTTATTTCATATGATCACACATAACATTTTATCTCTCGTAATGGTAAGCTGAATACCAACTTTTAATTTTTTAAGCAGAAAACATTATTACTATCTGAAATTGAACTAAAATCTACTTTATACTTTAGTAAAAAAAGTTGGAATATTGATAATATAACTGTGGCTACGTAAGTTATACATTAATTTTGACTAATGTAATGTAATGTGTTAAGGGCTAATTAAGGGGATCTTAGCCCCTTGATAATATGTTTTCATTTTCTAGCTGGCAGTTTCCATTAATTAACTTGAGTGATCAAATTAAACATGTAATGCGGGATAATGGTTGCCATTTAATCAGTTGAAAGCGATCTTCAAATTAGCTGAAGTATCGCCATGTCGTGTAGCTCATTTCACCATTATTTTTCTGTGAAAGCCAATGAAACCATCTACACTGTTTCGAGAATAACATGATTTTCTGGAAACAAGCTACACTATTGACAGTGTATGCGATTCTGATAAGAATGTAAGTTTCGAATATTTACTAATTTATTCAATAATAGTATGATGCGTCACGAAATCCTAAAACTGCATTTTTCAAAAGTAAATATATTTTGTGCAATAATACAAAACATTACGAAAAATATGTGCTTAAATTTATAAAACCCTCCTCAAATGCATGCCTCAAAATGTTCTGTGCCATAAAACAAAACCAAAATTTTCAAAAAAAGAAAAATGTTCTACAAGCTGATTTAACTATTTGTGTAAACAACGTAAATGCAAATAAGCCAGTTTTTTTAAACTACTATCATTAAAACTCTGAGGTTAAATTACAGAAAATCGTTACCTTACAAAAGTTTAGTAACAAATATAAAATTAATTTATTTATAGACAATGGGTCACAATGGCCATGAATCTCCAGGGTTTCAGTAACTTCACGCAAACTTTAACTGGCATCTTAGAAGGGTACGATTTACAAATAAGACCAAATGTATCAGGTAAATTAATCAGCATTGGTAACAAAATTAAATATTTTTATCAAAATACAATAATTTCGCAAATTAAAACAATATCATCGCCTGCTTTTCAGAAGACCCAGTGCAGGTGGGGATAGAATTAATGATAACCAGTTTTGATAGAATTTCAGAAGTTGATATGGTAAGACATTGTAAATAGGTGTTAAAAATGTAAAACATTTTTCATGAACATTTTTTGCCTTTAGGATTTCACAATTACGTTTCATTTGAACCAATATTGGAAAGACGATCGTTTGGCCTTTTCTACACCGGGTGAAATAATAAACCTTCAAGGGAGATTTTCTGATAAAATTTGGGTGCCGGATCTGATGTTATTCAACGAGAAAACTGCATTTTTGCACGAAATTATCGATAAAAACAAAATGATTCGAATGCATGGCGACGGAGAAATTATTTATGGAATGAGGTAAAATATTTACGAAAACTGCTTTTTTAATTTTAAGAATTTACATTATGTCAAACTGAATCCTTGGCTAGTAACACATTTTCAAGTAATATCATACAATTTTATTTTAAAGTAAACAAGTTTTGAACAAACAACATTAATGAAACTTAAATCAATGTTTTGTAGTTTTACAATTGAGCAGATACGATTTGTAAAATTCAAATTTCGATTTAAAGACTCAAATCAAAATTTAAAATGCAATAAAAATTTGTATTTGAATTTAAAATAAAATAAAAAGTATTAGAAATGCTTTGTATATACAAGTTGACAACCGTTAATTAATAAATATAAATAATGATATAGGTGTAAAAGTTTGATAGTTTATATACTAATCGAAATTTTGTGAATCAGATCTTTGCACTTGTTATCCTTAAATAAATCCTTCCCTTAATTTACTAAACAACTATTAGTGCTCATTTGAAATCGTGCAAAATTTTATGTTTCATTTAGTTTCACAATCACATTTCTTGTAAAATAATGTTAATTTATCAGAATTACAGCAACATTTTCCTGTAACATGGATTTACATTACTATCCTATGGACTCCCAAGAATGTGCCATTGTAATAGAAAGCTGTAAGTGCATCAACAAATACATTAAATTTTATTTCTAAACGTTTTTAGAAAATTGAACCATCTTTGAATTTTTACCATTTAGAAGGTGTAAACCATATTATTTTAATACAAAAGTGATTTTAATTGTGTTACATTTTGAGAACTTACTGAGTAGTGTACTCATTGTGTTTGTATAGATGGTTATACTATAAATGACATGGTAATCTTCTGGAAAGGTCAGTCACCATTTGGTATGAAAAAACCGGAATTAGGCCAATTTACAATTTTGGATTATGACATTGACTACGAGGAGACATATCTTCCAACAGGTATCTTCTAAATGTGTAATTTGGCTTGACCTTAATGGTTTTATTTTGGGGTACTTCTTTGCATCTATCACTAAAACTGAAGGGTTCAATTAATGTGGTCTTCTACTCAAGTTTTTGAAACTATCTTTTAATAATAATGGTTATCTGTTTTTATTTCGATCGTTACAGGGATATTCCGGCGTCTTATACTGACCTTAAAAATGCAACGAAACATCGGTCATTTCATGTACCACAACTATTTACCATGCATAATGATCGTGTCAGTTTCATGGGTGTCATTCTGGATTAACCACAAGGCCACCTCAGCCAGGGTCGCCTTAGGTGGGCCTGCATTTTAGAATTACTGCAATTGTCAGCAAAGAAACTTGCCCATTTTAAGATGATAAACAATAAATGCATTTTGTTCTGAAAATTTAAAATCGAAATAGCTTATGTGAACAATTCAAAGCGCTTTATTTGACAAAATTCCTCTTGAATTTAGTAGGAAAATAGCCTGAAAATGCAATGTCATTAATTTACACCAATTGTACAGAAAATGTACCGTGGCTTCAACAAAGATGAACATTACATGCTGAACATAATACTCTTAGTTGGGCTAGTTCCTTTGCTTACAAGTGTAAATTAAACCTCATTATATACATTTCCTGTTGCTAACAAATTGTAAACTATACAAATAAGGAATGACCACGGTGTTGACCATGACGACCATCAACAACAACGCTAGATCTTCCTTGCCTAGAATATCCTACGTGAAATCCATCGATATCTACATGGTTGTGTGTTTTGGGTTTGTTTTTGCCTCCCTGTTGCAATATTCAGTCGTTAATCACACATTCAGAAGCGCAAACAGGAAGTGCGAAAAGAATAGGCCGAAATCTGACAAAAATTCCACGCTCAGAAGCCAAGGAAATGTAAGTGGGATTTCAACCAATCATAACTGTACAAATAAATTTCAGCAATTGCTATACAGCTGCTCTTTATACGACGTTTCGCTACAACGGCCTTTTTTGTTTTAGGTCCATGATTCATTTTACGGCCTATAATGTTTCATTATATGACCAAAAGTAATGAAACTCGATTATTTTTTAACACAAATACGTGAATGTGCTTGGATCATTGAGGTGTATGTAAGCACCTAGGTCACTAGAATCTCCAATGGTCATCCTATTTTTTTCACACATTTTAATGATGTAACCTTGAACATCCAATTTCATTAGGATGAGCATCTAAAACTTGATAAGTTTTCTGCTTAGTTTAAGTGAATTTGTCATTTCAGACTATTAAACATTTTTGTTCCAAGTGAGGTATGAGTGTATAAGAGTAGATTGCATTGTTAATAATCTGTATTTATATAATTTTCTCTCGTAGATGGAAGAAATATCAGATCGTGATATTTGTGAGTCACACACCCTCAAACTCCGTCATCGTCAGAACAAATGTAAATTGAATTTTATAGTTCCAGTTGGTCTGTATAATGCGAAACAAAGGCAGAAACTGAATTGTTTGCAGAATTTTAGACAAAGAGTGAAATCGTGCAAAACAATGCTAAAAGTCGAGGATGTCAACGTTATTGACAAATACTCGAGAGTTATCTTTCCATCTGCGTTTATACTGTTTAATGCTGTTTATTTTGGATTTCACAAAATTATAAAAATAACGTAGAAAATCGCGCACCAGGCATTTTAAAACGTTTTTCGGTTTTCGTGGATTTAATTTTGCTAGAAATAACTTGTTTTCACAACGTGATAAGTTTTTTGTAAAAATTTAAAAATTAAGAATTTATCGATTAAACTAATACCAAGTTTTTCAGATTTCCACAGTAGCTTTTTTATCCAAAACTATCGATTCTGGGTTACGTTTTTGTATTTTGTAATTGTAATTGTTTTAAATTAAATTTTTAATTATTATTAAATTGAATTATTAAAACTTATTATGGAAACTTTAAGATAGTTTTAGAAAGGTTTGCATCAATATAACTCGTTTTTGCAAAGAAATAAAATGTATGCGATAAATACTGATATTATATTAAGTATTTATTGCAAAGGACAACAATAAGAAGTTTTTTAGATTTCAATATCAACTTAACTGATGCGATGACATGCAACGGATACGAGTTTAGTAAAATGTTTAAAATACAGCACATCTTGTAATTGAAGCGCCGTAAAATTATTGTTTAATTTGCTATAGGGCTTCTGAGTTAAGTTTTTTGAAAAAAAATTTAGCGCGGGAAATTCATCTGCATTATATTGACACTACCTTAACTAAAGTAGACAAAAATGTGGCCCAAAAACTTGGCTAAGTTTCATAATAAACCCTTAACTCATTTTTATCAATTTACTTTATAAATTGATATATTTCGCAATACCGCAAGAGCTATGGTCAAAAATTCATGGGTATTTTACATAAATATGTCCTCCAGATGGTGGCTCCATCTGTGAAAATCAATAACGTCGCCTTGATTTTGAACGCTATTGTGGCGCTTTCAACTAAGGAGTTTCATCGTATTTTCAAAATAATAATACGATAAAAAATATTAAAATGCAATACATGCAACACGATAAGATTGGAAACATGGCAAATTTATATCTACTATTGCATTAACTGACATTAAGTTATTCAATTTGTTAAACAATTATTAATTTATATATTATGAAATATTCTTTTATAAAGTAATTAAACGATACATTCCTATTGGCCTACCTTTAAATTAAGATGTACGAATTTCGGATTGTAACATTTTAAAACGTGTAAAAATTCAGATTAAACCTTTAATAGGAAGCTTTTAAAACTTTAAACATGTAATAAAACGTGTTGTTTTTGTTGTGCAATCCTATTTCTTAAATAAATATGTTTAAAAATATGCCTGTAATTGAATTCGATAAATCATGTGAAAGCTGCAATTTGGCAATCTTCTTACAAGTAAAACTACTACATGTATCCATCACACCAGATGTTTTGCAATGTTAGATACAAGCTAAGTTTTATTATACTGAATACTGATACAGCACATATAGAAAGAGTTAATTTAAATTTTCAATTCTATAAATATTTTTTTCCGTAACTTTATATTATCCAAGTTACTTTAAATAATTCACTCAACTGCATAATATATGCAATAACGTTTGGTATATTCTAACATACCATACTGTATTTTAGGCGGTTGGTTAAAAGCTGTTTTAAATAATAACAAAAACCACCACAAATCGTGCTAATCGAAGATTTGGCCCAATCCATTAAATACTCAGGTTTAATGAGTACGTCCACGGCTACATAATTTATCACATAAAAAGAACGTAAATAAATCAAAGTAAGACCAAGTACACAGCATCCACTTAGCCATTCATGAACCCAGCAATTGAATTTCAAATTTAATTTGCTTGAAAACCCTTTCGAGGATTTTTTCCTTTTAGCCCGAGCTCCATTTCTTTATGGTTTTAATACCGAAATGTAACATTCATGGATCTTCCATAAAAACGCATTTCACTACATAAAAAAACCTCTTCTCGCATAATTTTTTGTGGCTAAAAGTTTTCTTCTGTTGCCTAACATAGCAACAACTTCTAAATGAGTATGAAAATCATCTCGTAACTCTTCCGGATCTGGCAGCTAATTACCTTAGAAGATTAAATGGCCTCAAACGTAAATATTTGCACGCTGAAGGACCAATGTTTAAAAAAAATCACTTACGTTTTCAAAAAAATTAACTAAACGAGAAAACGAAACACCGTCGCTTAATTTTATTCATAATATTTTTTTGCAAAAATGGCGAGTGAATTAAAAGAACTATCTAAATGAATATTAAATTAAAAAGTATGTGCTAAAGTATGTGCTTTTTAAACTCAGTAATTAATAAAATACACATTTTTATAACAATTCAGTAAATTTATCCTTTTTTTAAATTCAAGTAGTGATTTTTGGGAGACCTTGTAAAAGAACTATACTGATGGACTGGTGTTACTAATAATCGTGAAAGATAAAACTGAAATGGAATGTTTGCCAGTAAAGATGTAAAGTTAACATGATCGCGTATCCTATATGATTCCATATTGAATTCACTATATATAGTTATTTTTTGACTATTGACAACAGTATGTCTAGTGAAATCTCAATGATTATTTTATAGTGGTATCACTATGCTTGTACATGTATATAGCACAAAATACATTTACAAATGTAGAATGAGACAAGATTTCATTTGAAGGTAATAAAGGAATAGCATGTGGATGGCATAGTGAACTTCTGATATCAGTACGCTTAGTAAAATCACTAAACGTTTTAATAACATATCGCCACCTACCAGATTATGTGTGGTGATATCTACTGTACTAATATTTACTGATCTTTCCAACAGGGCTGACTGATAATTGACGTAATGTCCTTACTAATCCCACTATATGCCCTGCTATAGGTAAACTTTCAGATATTATCTACATACTGAATAATGAATAATTAACGGTATAAACACTATGGAATATCAGTCTTTGGTCTTTTTCCATGTCATTTTTTTCAACAAGCTGTTTAAACTGATGTCACCTTGTTCATGGAATCTACATGGAACAGTGGTCAAACATTCTATTTTCCGATGGATGTCTTTTACGGTCTGCCCCTTACATACCATCAAGTCAAACTAACTTAGTTGGTCTCCCTGTTCGATGCTCATTTGCATATATCACTTCGCCTCGATTGGTTGCATGGCGAAAGAGAAAAGAAAAATCCGATGAAATTAGCAGAAGTGAGTTAGGCCTACTTGATAAGCTCGCAGGTGGTTGCATCCGAACTCGTAGCTTTTCCATCAAAGTCTGGCTAAAGTAAATTCCTCAGGCACTTCTAGCGGCTAATTAGCATTTAAGACGCTCGCAGCTTCTGGGATTAGTTTTGCCTCCACCGAGTTTCAAACGCTAAAACCCCCGAAACCTCAATATGCAAATTAGGGTTCAGTGTCACTAACTAGGCGTGCCCAAACATGCAGCTTGATGCAACACTCAAGTACTAGTATGTACTTCACAATGCAATAAATTCAAATTCAAGCACTACTTTAGCTCATAGCAACGTTTTAAGATTTTCCCAAATAAGGGATACGTGTAGTAATGTCATGATGTCCCTATAACATGAGTCATCCTAAATCCACCTCCCTGGTGAAAAGATCAGTATGGGATTCTCTACTGATCATTATAACATTATTGATATCACTATGTACATTTATATAATCGTTTTTGGGACTACTGATATCACTATTGTAGTGGGATTCAAGAACCCAAACATTTGATTTTGGGTGTTCACTCTCCTACATTGCATGTGGATTACGAACGCTGTTATTTTAATTAATTCAACAACATG
>JAQIXS010002737.1:0-21165 GCA_034700785.1 Rossiulus vilnensis
TCGGGACTTGATTAAAAGTTCGAGTTAGCGTATTATTCTATTTATAGGAAGTCGAGTTATCGAGCTTTCACTGTACTGTTTCTCTTTGGGGCAGCCGATCTTCAAAAATCAACGGGTAAGATGGTGTTCGTCACTATTATGTCCATAGGCCTATTTTAGACGCCAGCCATCTCATATTTAGTATGGCACTCGAGTTTGATGGATGGAATCAGATGGTTGATTTCGAATGAATTCGCTTTCCTTATAGCTGACCGATTCTGATTTTAGATAATAGGCTTAAGTTTGTTCGAAGCAAGAGAGGTCATCCTCATCTGGTCGACCGTGGGTATCGCTACAGAGTGGCGAAAAAGTATGACAAATGGACGACCTGGAAATGCGCTGAGTGTCAACGATATAAGTGTCGAGCTAAATGTCGGTCTAATGACACAGAAATCCTTTCTCGAACTTCTCAACACAATCATGTACCAGCGTGCTTCGATTGAATCCTCCAGTTTGGCTTGGTACTTGAAAGTTTTCTTCGTCACAAGTGTCCAACGAACATTCAGCACTTGAGTATTGTGTTCGTTAATCCAGGTTTTTAAATATTGTTATCATAGAAAAATGTGTGGAAGACGACTAGTTTGAGATGGTGTACAAGATGTTAAGTTGTTTCACATTTAAATGATGATAGTAATTTTGTGTAATTCCTCTGAACTCGATTGACAACTACTTTTAATTTTGATAAATCCTTACCGTCCAATAAACTAAAGTTATTTCCAAGCGAAATGGAGTGTAGACGTGCTTAATTGTTGGTAGTTTTGAATAGTTTAAACGCATGTTCATCAACGTAAACTATGCCGCTGTTAATAGTTTCACTGCTGCAACATCTTTGTTGAGCATCTACATCAAAAAAAAAAAAACATTCATGGACGCTCGATGCTTGAAGCACCTAATCTGTATGATAAAATTGAGGTTTTTACAATTGTTGCATCAGTTTGGTGGCATCTAAAACATGTCTTAACCCATCCCCAATTGGATATGTGATCTTCATAAATATTCCCTCAGTTTGCTTGTTGGTATTCACTGATCACAAGCCATTCCAGGACTCGTAATGAATTCACAAAGTTTGAAATGTGATGAACGTAAGCTGCGTTTACTATCACTGAAACTTCCCAATATAAGATTTCATCGTAGCCTGTTATTTTTTAACTAAAGCCAGGTTTTCAAGCCTTGTTTTCCTGAACATTTTAAGAAATTAATCTTTAGATAATAGCATTTCTTAGGTTACAAATTATGGTTCATAGGTCTATTGATTAGCATAAGATTAGCTTTCATTTAAGTAATTCTTATTGTTGGCAAAAATTTTGTTTCTAGCAGTGTATCTTATTATTTCGAATGCGGGATGCGGCCATATACTTTCAAAATGTAGGTTTGACTTGGACTTCAGGTCACTTTTCTGTGTCCATTAGCTGGAGCCCTGACGTTCGTGAAAAGCCAACAAGGACGTTATCACTTGCTCGACAGAGGTTACCGCTACATGTGTATCCTCGATAGCAAGAATGTCGGCAAGAAGCTTTGGCGCTGCGTGGAATCTCATCGCAATCGCAAAAGTTGTCTCGGACGTTGCCACACCAATGACTTTGAGGTCATTTACCGCAACGAGAGGCACAATCACGAACCTGATGGAGAAATAACTTTTCAACGAATACCGAGGGGATCCAGATATTACGTCAACAACTTTTCAGATGCTGGGAGGGAGGGAATGAACTACTGAAAATCCTGAATTAAATTAAGCACAGGTAAACCAAGTTTGAGCATATCTTAGCGTGTGGTTCTTGCCAAGCTTTGGTGGAAACTAGCTCAAATTAATTGAATTCTGTTAGCTTAAGGCTATTCAATTTTATTTTAAGTGTAATAAAGTAACATACGAAGAAATACTGTATCACGCTTCTTCGCCTCCACAATTCCGATCTCCTGAACTTAATTATCCAGTTTAAAAGTATATTTGATGCCAAAACTAATTCATAGGTCTATTGATTCTTTCATTGCATTGTGTATCAGGGTAATAATATCTTTCACAACCTCGAGTTCTTAAACGTTCAGTTTATCTCGAATCTACAAGCCATATGCATGCTACAGAGCAAAATCACTAAGTACTTGTCTGTTTTGGAAAGGGGATGGGACTTTGTCGCGCCACTAACCGTTGTATTACCATTTCACATTGACAGCCGGAGCACTAACGTTTGTAAAAAGCCAGAAAGGACGTGATCATTTGATCGATAGAGGATATCGCTATGTGCTGGATAAAAAGAAAGGGGACAAGACGCTTTGGCGCTGCAGAGAACATTACGCCAGTCGCTTACGTTGTCTTGGACGTTGCCACACCAACGGCAATGGAATTACTTTTCGTAGTGAGAACCATAACCACGATCCTAATTTCGGCATAGCCTTGAGAGTTAACAAAGGAACAAGGAAACAAAGGCTAAAATAAGTTCTTTTTTTCCAAATCATTGTTGATTGCTGTCGACTTGCTCAACATATAATACCCAGAAGTCAAATAGTCTCGTTGATTGCGCTGCTTGCAGTTTGAACCTGGAATGTTTTACAGACTACTTGCTTGTGCAACATTAAAGGTCTTTCAGAGAGCGTAATCTTTAGTTCTGATGGTACATTTGGACGCTACTTGTTCGATGGCCTATTGGTTTATTTAAGACTAGCTTTAAATTTTGGTTAAAAGGTCTATTTTTTATGCTTGACTGGCATACAGTTTCATACAGAATGACTTGATTTGGTGGTTAGACATAAACTGAAGAGATTATTGAGATCTAGTCTGAATATTTGCCATTATATTTTTTACTTTAAAATTGTTAGCTGCATCTCTTTTGTTCGTATCGAGTCAAAGACGGCATGACCATTTAGTAGGTAAAGGATATCGCTATACAAAGGTCAGAGAGAACGCTAACAGAAACAACGAAGTCCTTTACCGCAGTGACAACGACAAACACGAACCTGAAGTGAAAGCAGCTGGGATACAGCCATATTTAAGGAGATCAAAACAAAAAAATGTACCAGTTGGACATCACGCCAGAAAGATTTCGTGTTGTATTGATGGGGTCGATGATAATGGGACTCCAAACAAGGGTTTGGAGTCTCGAGAATTGACTGTGATCTCGAGGCAATCTTGTATGTTTGTTAGAAAACAATTTGCCTTTGAAATCATATGGTCCAGCTTCCTGCTAGTCCAACGCCTTGTTAATAACTATCCAGTCTCTTGGATCTCTAAATTTGAAAATTCAATCAAATGTAAATGGGATACATAAGTGATGTGAAGTTCTGTAAAATGAAAATCTGATACTTACAAGCAAAGAAACTGGCGCCCACGTAAATATTCAATTTAAAATTGAATAGCTCGTTTTGTGAACAATTTATTGCTCTTTAAAATGCTCTTTCTTTGACTAAAATTTCGCATTGAATGTCTCAGGTGAAACTACAGTAGAATATTTGAATTTTTTGGAACATCTGCATGCCTTTACCACTTTTCACTATCGAAAAGTTTCAGCAGGTGTGAATCTTATGGAATTGCATTTTGACGCTATTCACCTAAGCAATTCAAGAGGAATGTTTGTCAATTAAGGTGCATTTGAAGGTGTTTTAAATTCTTTACAAAACCAGGTATTCATATGGATACATTTGGGTGGCTACTTGCTGAACAATACATTTTTGTATTTAATACCTTTCGGTGGGTCATTTTCTTTGCTCTTAAGTGTAAACAGAACGTTTATGCAAGCGTATAGAAACGTATAACCTACTGAAGATATTGAGATATCCGTTGCCATATGTGGATTAAAATACAAACCTCCGAAGGCTGAAATCTATCAAATGTTTGCTTAGTGGGAAAACTATGTGGATTAGGGACAGGTTTGTCTTGATGTACACATGCATGTGCATAATCGATGTGTGCTAGAAAATGACACAATTTGAGGATATCCAGATGCCTTCCATTGTATATTGATAAACAGCTCACTGGTTATTTTATTTCTTAACACTGCCATTGACTATGAAGTAATTTTCAGTGGTGGTCTTATCAATGATCTTGATACCAAGATGTTATAACGGATTTGTTAAAATTGTTTTTCAGCGCTAAAAATACTGATTTTTACATAGAAGCATGCTAACTGTAAGGGTACTTACAGACGTTAGATTCCGTTAGCCCTGGAGTTTGAGTTGTTGTCGGGCGAGTTTATCGTTTTTCCGGAGAAGAGACGGAAAAAGGATTGTGTATTTTGGACGCGCGGAAGTCGTGTGTTGTGTTCTTGGTACCAAAGAATTGGGCCAACGGGGAACGACCGGAGCTCGGTCGTGCCCTCAACTTAAGAATAAACGTCAGTTGTATTTTCCTACACGCCCCGGTGTGATATTCTTTTCGTCCGCAGAGTCATCCGGCCGTAACAATTTGTTTCCTTTTGTTTTTTTAAAAATTTTGCTGAGTTTATTCCGTAAAGAATTTCAATAAACCATAACTTGCAATTATTCGTCTTTCTCGAATGGATTTGAAGCCTTAAACTTTAAAGTCGATACAATCTCTTTAAAAGTGCTGATATAGATAGACTGAAATCTGTTCGATTACTGAAGAAAGTGTTCCTTAAATTCTTGGCTTTTCCTAAATCAATGGAATTTGCTATGTCACGTCTGACATTTTGTCCAAGAATAATCAATCATACTTTCATTCAATTTAAATTTTGTGAGTGAATGAGAAAGAACTGAGGCTTTGTTCGGATGAAGAATTGCAAGTTTGTTATGGAAATTGTTTTGCTGATGCCCATTGTTGTTTGCGTTCTTATTGTGTTATTGGTAAAAACCTTGCACATTCATTGCTCTGTTTGATATTCCATGAAATAACTGACGTCCACATATCGTCTAACGGGGCTTTTTTGATTGAAACGCTTAGTTCCGCAACTGGAATTTGTCAAAGGCAAAAAAGGACACAATGACCTTGTCTATGGAGGATATAGATACGTAATTGACAAAGTAGACCAATTTAGTACACCAAAGAAGATGTTTTGGAAATGTGTGGAATATGGACGACGTCGTTGCCAGGGAAGATGCATAACTGTTGGCAATGAAGTGTTCATTAAAGCAGGTCATGATCACGTGCCAGACGAATTTCTATTGGGAATGTGTGCTCGTTAGTGCCAAATGATATCCCATCTCTGGAGTCTGGATGTAAAAGTTCCTAAACGTATGTGAAATGCAGCACTGTTCTACTGTATTACCACATTTCGTAACACTGGTTATGTTGATTCCTCAATTTCAAAAGCACGTGCCATACCAATTTCATGTTTAAGGATTGGAAAAGTGCCACTAAACGTTGAATAAATCATTTGACTCGTTTTATGTTCTCTTGTTTTCTGGAATTTGAGTCACTTTTTTTTCGTTCTTAGTTGGCTTTTGAACACTGCATGTATGCTTAAACATTTGCAGTTGCACAATAGCAACATGTGGTTTTGTGGGTGAGGATACAGCTGATTAATGATCTTCATTCATTATTCGGAATGAATATTTAAGGAAACATAAAACAAGCAAAGCCGATGAATTGAAAACTGGCATGGATCTTTATGACCTGTTTGCTGAGGGGTTGGAGGGGGGAAGAAAGGAATAAATCTTACATTTTAAGATTGCCATAATAGTTTTCGTTTCTATTTTGTAATTACTTTAGTCCAACCACTACAGCTTGTAAAAGATATTTACGGACAAGACAACCTTATCGAAAGAGGATTTGCGTATATAAAATACAGAATTTATGATCATAAAACGGTCTGGAAGTGCGTAGAATTCAGGCGAAAGGGCTGCCGGGGAAGATGCCACACCCATGCAGCAAGCGGAGAGTTAGTTTTGAAAGCAGGACATAACCATATGCCCAATAGCCACCTTCTGGAAAGTCTGCGTTTATGCAAAATACTACCTGACAACAATCAAACATAATTCGTTCTCCTACTTTAATCGCCACTAACCATTTAGCTAATTGCACGAACATAGACTACCTTTGTTTTAAGAACTTGCAAATGTCTTAACTTTCATTTATTTTGGCAGCTAAATTTGCCTTGCGGAGAGAAGCACACAGCTAACGTTTTTTTTCTTATTTATTTTTTATTTGAAGTTCTCGTCTTGATTAAATTAAATATTGGCCACAAGGTCTACGACCAAAATTGTTCATGTAATACTTTTGTAATAAAATACAAATGTTCGAAGACTTTGTGGACTAAATTCGATTGTTTAACATGCGGCAATAACTGGCCTTTTAGATACATTTTTATGACGCAAGATTCACTTACATAATTTTTTTTACTTTTATTTCTAAACTAATGACTTCATACATATATATGATGACACAAATACACCTATTCTGAAATATACATGAGTATCTTTTGTGGGTGAGGAACCGTTGTCTCTGCTTTAATGATCAATACAATAAATACGTTAGTATTTTCGCATCCACTATCATAGCACTAATTGAAAAAATAAGATTTCAATTGGCTGTCGTTAGTTATCTTTACTTTCAGTAGTGCTGATTAATTAAATGGTCTATCATGCAAAGGCAATAAATTGGGGATGAACACAATATTAAGTGAAGTTCAATGTTCGGTATACTAATGGCTTATTATATTTTGGCATGGAACATAATCCGGATCATAAACCGTATTCCATCATTTTATTGAAGTCTAGAAGATAAATTCTGATATTCTGAATAATGCATAATTGCAAATAGATTTCTTAAATTTCAAATTTTTCCATTGCAAAATAAGGGTTAAGTATTTTTTTCTGAAAAGCCCGTAAAACCTTAGTTTTTTGTTGCAATTTAAATCATGCATGTATTATGTATTCGTTCAATAGTTATTTTTATTTAAATGACCGATTAGAAACATGCCACATATAAATTAACACCAGCAAACGTGTAGCTGTCATATACATTCAAATCAATAGTATATTCGAATGGTAGCTAGTAATTTCATTGTGTGATTACAGCAATCGTTTTAATGCCTAACTATTACTTATACAGGCTTCTTTTTTTGAATTATCAGCTCGATCTCAAAAGTATGTTATAGGCATCCGTTCGAATAACCTAATTGAAAGGGGATACGAGTACAAAAGAAAGGAATACTTTCCACTAGCAAATAAGACGTTTTGGACATGCGTGGAATTCAAGCGACAAGGTTGCCGTGGAAGATGCCATACTATTGGCAATGAATTGATATTAAGAGCTGAACACAACCATAAGCCGAATATGGATGCAATAATGATGCTTGATCTGCAGAACAACATAGAATTTAAAGCTTCTTTGAGGCCAGACCCACCGGTGAGAACGGAACTCAGTAAAAGATCTAGCAATCGATCCTTAAGGATGCTAGATGTCCAAAGTAATTTGGAGCTGAATGATGGTGCTAGAAACCTTTTGCCAGAGCTTGAAAGTCAAATGGCTTCTGAACAATTGAATATATCGAACAACGATAGAATATTCTACCAATAACACGCCGGTATGACGGATGCAGTATTGCTCTTTGTTTGGAGAACATTTTCCTTTATTACATGTATTGATAAAATAGAATGCCGTTTATGTAATTCGTAAATCTTCCAATAAAATATATTTTGTTTTAATTTTTTAAGATGTGTACTGTAATATTTGTAAACTGAGAGCTTTTTTCCCATTTTTACTAAGTAGCCTAATGGAATCATTTGGCGATACTATGGTTTTTAATATATTTACATCATTATTGTCGATATTAGGCAATCAATAGTTTTTCTTTTCGCTAAAAAAGATTTCGGCAAAGCGTCACACTAGTTCGGAAAGTAACACCATTGCCCAATATTGACAAAAACTGGCTATTATTATTCCGAATAAGTTTTAAACTTTAAAACGTTTCTGTTTTAAAGTATTTTTTTCAAGAAAATTTCTGAGTTTGCAGGGTTATTCTCTGTAACACATTGAATTTGCTGTTCTTAGATAATATTTAATTTTGAGTGTTATTGGCAATAACGTTATGACGTAGAAATTACAGAATTGCCCTAGTTAAATAGTTATGAATGCTGTTAATTTTTAAAAAAATTTCGGATGTGATAGCTATTTAAAATTTTAGGTGAAATCTGAACTGCTTTACGTTAGAATTGCGCATAGCAGCATGTGTTCTTATGCTTGTGAAGTTTAGCAACATGATTTTTTGTCTAAATTGCAAAGTCAGTAAATTGAATTTAAAATAATAATAATAATTATAATAAACCTAAATGGAGTTACTCCATTTTTCGATTTGAGATAATTATTCCACTTGGAAGTTGGAACACCGATCAACAATTAGCGTATAAAAATTGCATTTTTACTCATTGTAATGTAATGTAAAGGTTCTAATAATTCTTGTTTTAATTGTTAGAACCATTATTCAAGCTGGTGAAAAGTAAAAGAGGAAATGATAACCTCGTCGAACGCGGATACGTGTACGTGAAAGATCAGCACTTTCCATGGTCTGATAAAATATTTTGGAAATGCATTGAATGCAAACGAAAGAAGTGTCATGGAAGATGTCATACAGTTGGTACACAGCTAATTTTAAAGGCTGGTCATAATCATTAAGCAGTTCATGGTTCTCTTTGCAAATGATTTTTCTGCGTTTCCCACTCATTACAGTTTTCTTATTTACCTTTTAGACTGGTTTATGCAAAGCCAGCAATTTGGACGAAACATTTTTTCTCATGCATGCTATTCTACAAAAATGAACATGCCTAACGTTTATTTAAACGATGTGCCAAGATGGCTTTTAAGTAATTTTTTTTGTAAAATATCATTACTACTCCGTTTTGTGATCATGAATAATGATAGTGTTTTGGTAATTATCATAATACTACCAAGTTAACCATCTGGATGAGAATATAGTTAAAGATACTTTGTTATTTCGCACAAATATTTGAAAAAAACATCCATAAACAGTAAGTAATTTTGGTAATGTTGTGAACTTTACCATATTACATTGATTTAGATGATTATCGTTGTCACGAAACATTAAAAAACCTAAATTTGAAGCATAATCTTGCACTCAAATAGCATGTTATTCCCTTCATCGCCGTTCATAAATGTATAGTGTTTATGATATATGAATAAAGACGAATTAGCACTAATTTAGATATGAGCTGTGTAAAATACTCTATTAGTTAATTGTTCTATAATTTAATTGAAAAAAACTGAACAGTTGTTTCTGACAATATGATTTTCTGCCATTTGAATATATTTTGGTAGGCCTACCTTGATTTGGAATCAAGTTTTAAGATGCAAAGCCAGTAAATTGGATTATATTGCTTTCTATTATTTGGTATTATTATTTCTTCACCATCAATAATTATGGTTATTGCGGATGAAAAAGCAAACGCATGCATGATATTATTTCGGTATAGTCACATCAAAAATTAAAAACATAATGGTGGCATGGTTACTGTAGTTTAATGACGGTATAATTGTGTCCCAAATCATTACAACATTAAGCATCTCTGGTGTGCTAAAACGCTTATGATATCGTGAATAAATTTTGATCAAGGCGAGGTTTCAACTGCAAAACGTCGTCCATTTAACATTCTGAAGAAATACGAGGCAGTCTTGTACGCAGAAGCAACCAATGTCTCTGCAGCTGCCAAACAATACGATGTCGATCGCAAGACGATCAGAGAATGGCGGGACAATAAATCTAAATTTGAGGCCCATATTTCTAAGGGTAAGTTTTGTCATGGTAAAAAACATAGGCATGCCCTAACGCTCATTCCTAGATTGACTATATGGAAGCTTGTTGTGGATTTATATTTGCGGATCTTTACCCTATAGGTAATGCGTCCCGGAAGCGTGTGGTGGGCGGAGGCAGAAAGCCTATGAGTGAAAACCTCGAGCATCAACTGATGGAGTGGGGCAGAGTGCAATATTGGGACAACCCCTGTGATTAGGAAATCCATCATTCGAATAGCGTTGAAAAACAAAATAGGACCAAGAAACTAAGATGTACTTTTGGTACTGAAGAGCGGTTTTAACGTTTTGTTTAGAACTCGTATTCTGATAGTTGTATAAAATAAGCAGCTAAAGAAACATGCAGCACAATATTGTATGGCTAAATTTGTAAGCTTGTTAGGAATCCTAATACACGTAAGTTTGCAATATTATGCAAGGGATTCATTTTTTCCAATGCATGTCCTGAATGTTTTTTAAAGATACAGATACAGAACGGTCGCATCTATCGACTCGAACGTAGAGATTTAGATATTAACACTTTAGTAATCAAGTTCTGTTAGAAGTATTAAAAAAAATTATTTGCACCCTAATTTAACTCACAATCATATTGAGTGCAGCTCTTGTGTAAGTTACCGAACGAATTTGACAAAAACATTTACTTGCACAGTCTGAGATATTTTGCAAAGGCAGCACTTTGAAACAAAATGCTTAAAAGAATCCTGCAACTTTTTTGCATAAAAGGCCATCGCGATTTTTTATGAAAAAAAAAAAGTTAAACTTCTTTTGCCAAGTTATCATCGATACGTGTATCAGTAACTGTCATTTTTCTATTGGTAGTTCAACCACTGCAGTTTGTGAAAGGCAAGCGTGGACATGACAACCTTATTGACAACGGATTTAGATACATGGTACACAGGACATACCATGATAAAATATTTTGGAGATGCGTATTCAATAAACAAAAGAAATGCCGCGGAAGATGCCATACAAGCAATGGCGTATTAGTAATAAAAGATTGGCATAACCACGAACCTGATCAGCAACTTTTGTCATACCCCACTTGCACGACCTAAGATGTTTTCAAAGGCAGTACTTAGAAATAAAATGCTCTTACGTATTTTGCAAATTTATTTGCAAAGAAAGCGATCATTAACTACATCAAAGAGTTGAGCTTCTTTTGCCAAAAAACTATTTTTACCATCAATACTTGTATCAGTAAGATTCTTTTTTGTTGTTAAATCAGCCACTACAATTTGTGAAATGCAAGCGTGGATGTGAGAACCTTATTGATAATGGATTTAGATACGTGGTACAAAGGCCGATAATGAAGTATTATGCATGCAATTTCGTTCTAAAGACCTGTGCATCGTCATTTGGCACCATCTCAATTAGATATTGTGTAAATCACTTAACAAGAAATCTGAGAAGATGTGGTGTTTACTTTTTCTTACAATTATCCATTCAGGTTCAGTTAACCTTACATCTTGCTGTAGTATCCCCATAATTAACATAGACCCCTTAAATTACAAATGAGATTTTTTTAAGGAGGAACATTACTTACTTGCATTACCCAACATTTATTCTGTAAAAAAATCAGATAATTGAAAAGAATAAATCATCTGAAATAAGTCACTTTTTTACAATGATAGAGCTAGTTAATCTAAAGTAACCTCGTTTGTTTGAATGATTTTGCTATTCATCTAAGTCAAATTTCAAACGTTTTTCCCCAATAACCTGTGTTTTGTGGAAATGGGATAGCGTGGACCTAAAAACGTTTTAAGAAGGAATTGCAAAGACAGTAGAATTGAAAGTGACGAGTCCATTTTTGTTGATTTTATAGGAAATTTAATGAAACACATTTCTCATTAAATATATGAAACATTTTCTCAGGGAGTTCTGAAATTGACACTAATTTTTTATTTATAGTTTCAAAATGGAAATATCACAACTTACGTTAGAGAGATTAATGCCATAATTTTATATCAAAAATTATTAAAGTGTTCAGTTTTGAAAGTTACCTTAACATTCCATGCAAAATGGGAAGTTTTGTCGCCTTCCATTTCAGTTCACTTGTAAATTGTTGGTGACCATCTCAATCAGTGTTTCACGATTGTTTTAAATATTAAAAATCTCAATTGTTCTTAGTACCTAGCACCGAATGCATAAACTTTAAACCAACTGCAAATAACTGATCGTAAATTTCTTGTTTGTCAGCCAGACCACTGCATTTCATAAAGGGTGTTCATGGTCACGACAACCTCATCGATAGGGGATTTAAATACATGAGACACAAAGTATTTCCTCACTTAAACAATAAGATTCACTGGCGATGTGTGGAAAGAGGTTGCCATGGACGATGCCATACTGTCGGCAATGAACTGATATTGAAAGGGAAACATAACCATGGCCCGTTTGGATCGAGCCGGAATTACTGGCAGAACTATTAAGATATTGTTGGAAGATGATAGCGTACTATTCCTTTTGTTTCATTCAAAGCAATTCATGATTATCCACCCATGAATTTGGCTGAAGACATTTCGGTGCGTTTGTTGTCATACAATTGATCGTGATGTTACCGCTTGGAAACTCTTGCTATGAGTTGATCTTACAGTATTAAATTGCATGGTTGAAATACTTTTCTTTTACATGTAATTCTCATTTAATGCACCTATTTGATGGCAGTGTTGTAAGGATATATACAAATAACCTACAATACATTTAATACCGTCTTTATGGTTCTCTCCCCCCCCCCCCTTTCATAACGCTGAACGCGTTAACTACCTTAAGCCAAAATCACATGAGTCTTAAAATGATATCCATCAAGTTTTCTGTAAGCCCAGTGGGTTAGGCATATAATAATACTTTTACAGGGAAAATGCAATGTTTGAATTAAGCATGATTCGAAAGACAGTAAATTGGAAACAACCTAAATAGCTTTTATATCAGTCAGAGCAAAAACGGTGATGACAATTTTGACCTCGATTAAATTCGTTTGGATGCAGCATCCAAGTAATGCAGTTAAGAATTTGATTTTTCAAAGCGCGATTTATTTTTAATTCATGCCGTGTTTTTTGTTAGCTGCAGCAGTGATGTTTGTAAAAAGCGCAAGAGGATTCGACAATATTGTTTCGGAGGGGTTTAGATACCACCAAGATAAAGTCTGCGCCAATAAGATTATTTGGCGATGCGTGAAATGCACGACAACCAAATGCCACGGAAGAATACATATGACTCAAGACCAAGTGATCATGAAAAAGACGCATAATCATCCACCCGATGATTATCTTTTAAAACTGGTCAATTTGCAGAATCCCTGAAAAGACTCTCCCTAGAAAATGTTGCCCTTAAACAGGCCATGCAGAAGCCTTGATGACAATGTCACAACCCTGAGAATGAGAGCTCATAACCTCAGGTCTGGTAACTGTGAAACGTATTTTGAAAACTAAGTGGAAGGAGATTCTCGCTCTTGGAATGTTAAATGTACCTTTGTTCACGATAGAATTATACAGTAAAATTACTAAAAGCGATAATAAATAGTCAAAATTTGTAAAACTATCAAGCCCCTAGAAAAATCTGTAGACATGCAATGACATAAGACTTGAATTCAATGTCATATTAATAACCCACTTCTCGTTGAAATTGTATCTGCTACTAAGTCCATCCCAGAGCGTTTGATGATGCCCGAACTGGCTAAGAAATACAAAGGACATGTATTATTGAAAGGTGCCAATTATTTTTAGTTTTTTGAATATGATTACAGATCGGTACACCAAAAAATGCTACCATTTCTGCGTTTCATTGCCCACTATTGATATAGCTTGTTAATAAAACTATTTTTTTCCTGATTATCATCATGTCAATGAAATTCTATTTCTTAATAACGCTCGTTTGACAACATCCATAAATAAACCATTGGAATGCATTCCACTTTACTCAGGATTTTGAGAATTTGTGTTTATAAACATTTTGTGAACTACGTGGGCGGAGATTCATGCTCTTGGAATGTTTGATATGCAGTTGTTGACGATAGAATTATACAGTAAAATTACTAAAAGCGGAAATAAATATTCAAGATTTGTAAAACTATTGAGCGCCTAGAACATAATCTGTAGGTATGCAATGACAGGAGACATCTGTGAATTTAAAGTTGCAATGTTCGAAAAAGGATAAAATTAGGCTTTTTCAAAAAAAAATGAGCAATGAAAAATTATATCAAGATCTGGTGTCATTTGGCCTACGTGTCTTAGCAACATGTATTCTTGCCAACGTGTATTAGTTATTATACTTTATTCTGGAAATTAAGATATTAACGAAATCCGCTAGGAAATTTTTATCAGTTCATTTATTTGGTCATATTAAAATTTGATAATGAGGGTGTAATTTCAAAACATTTCACTTACCGGCAGAATTATTATACATTTGTGTAATACTTAGCAATCTGTCTTGAATTTTGTGAGTGAGGTTTACCAGACATACATGTATACATGTAGGTCCATTTAATCCTATACAAATGTTTGTTATAAATACTTCATGCTTAAATACTATCTGCATGTGGTTTGAGACAATAAGGTATTTTGAAAAGGTGTTCACCTCACACAAAAACAAACGTCACACGGAAGAAAATTAATCTGAGCAAAAAAATGTATTTGCTGATATGCTGCTAATTTTATCGAAAATCATATTCATGTAAAGGATGAGTTATGCTCATGGCTTTAAGACATTTTATTGAAATGTAGTTTGTAGTCTAGAGGGGCATTTGCTTATTGTTCGAATTTTGATAAACGATTGGGCTGTTATTATGATACGTATGCATACATGTATTCCTAAATTTGATGTATTTTTGTTAGACTACCGTCCACTGTTTTTCTGCAAAGGCAAAAGAGGACGCGACAACCTTATCGAAGGCGGGTTTAGATATACAATGGAAAAGGATTGTGGAAATAAAGTTATATGGAAGTGCGTAAAATGTACCAAGCAACGCTGCCGTGGAAGATGTCATACCGTTGGGCAACAAGTTCATTTGAGAATTGAGCATAACCATAAACCTGATATTCGCCTTATAGAAATGGTTACTGCTGCGAGAGTGCTATGAAAGTCAATCTAATCATTTCGTTACTTAAGTTTTAATATAACACTGTGATATTGGATACAGATCTATGAAATACGAAAATACTGCTACGAAGCTTTCGGTGCAAATGTGCAGCTGTAATCAGGCTTACCGCGTAATTCAGATTTTCTAAAAATAAGAATCCTATGTTACAGTATCAACACTCTAACGGACGTTTGTGTACATAATTAAATAGCTTGTGCTTATTACACAAGCAATGTAGATATTTTTGGTTGTTTCATAAATTGAAATAAATGACAACACATGCGTGCACAATACGTTTCTCTGTATTTAGCTTGACACGCAGTATTATTTTTGCAGTGGTTTACGATCAACCAGGAACTTTGATATGCAATACATGTACACTGTGCATTGATCATAGAAAGAAGTGATCTTGTTATGGTTTTGTGGAGCTTCATCTATCGGAAATGGACGAGAAAGAGATTTTCTCTTAATGACTTGATAACTAGGTTTGGAAATTAGGGAAGGAGATCAGGGAAATTGGTCTCTGTGTTGCAGGAACAGCAATGTCGGTGTTAATACAATTATTGTGTTGCTAATTCAAATTGAACGTTCACTTGGCACTTATCAAGTCGTTAGGAATTACAAAACTAATAAAATGGGGTAATGTCAATTGTCATGGAAAATTTGACCTTTGAAAAAATGGGGATACAGTAACTCATACAGAGGAAGCATATCTGCATGGAAAAAGCCTTTGTGACGTAACATCAATTCAACTGCTAACTATGCAGATAATAATACCATCCTTGTAATCAAAGCTTAATTGTTATAGACATTTTTCTTTTATAAGTCGGATTATCATAAAACATGAAAGATAATAAATTGAAAACACTTCTATAGAGATCAAACAAAAAAGGTTCATTTAGACAGCATGTTTTAATTGTCATATTGCTGTTAACTTTTATCAGCTTACTTTAAATTCTTTTTTATATGTTTGTTATACGTTCTTAGCAACTTTGACAGAATTCGAAATGTATGTGCTTGTATTTTTCTTTTTGTGTTTTTGTTAGCTTATTATCCACTGTTTTTCTGCAAAAGCAAAAGAGGATATGACAACTTAGTTGTAGAAGGGTTTAAATATACCTTGGACAGAATAAACGAGAAGAAGGTATTCTGGAGATGTGTGAAATGTGCAGCAGGCCGTTGCCATGGAAGATGTCAAACACGTGGGCATAACATTCTCGTCAAAACTAACCACAATCACAATCCTGATAGTCGCCTCATAGAAATGGCTGCTGCAGGATGCTTGAATGCAGATTATCACATATCCTTTAATAACACGTAGAACAGATTTCCAAAATTTAAAGATATTTTGGACAATCATAAAAAAATGAAGACTGCGAAACATTGCATTTTTTATTTTTGTAATTATTAATTTTGGTTTGTTTAGGTATGTCAAATTGAATGGCCAAGAATCTAGCAAAATTCAAGCCCATAATAGTGATCAATAATAATTATCAATACATAATGTATTATTTGAGTGGGGAGTACGATGACACTGTTTCAAGTGTACGAACAACGTACAGCAAATTTTGTTCCTTTTAAATATTCTTTTTCAAACAATGTTTGAAAGACCATCTATGCTAGACAAGAAGTAAGAAATGCGACTTCTACGAAACATCTTTATCATCTCGTTTTGGTCATAGTTAATACAGTTATTGTGTTGCTAATGCCCATTCATTGTTTGTTAACAACTTCTTGTAAGTATGTTTTCTCCATGAAACATTCTCGAATGAAATTTATATCTAAGTTGTTATTTTTTAAATCTCTACATTAAATTGAAATTGAGGAAGCATATCTGCCTAATTAGCTTTTGAGTAGTCAAGTGGTAAAGAAAAGATTATTCCTTTGTGACATCAATTCAACTGCTAACTATTCAGATTATAATATCATGCGTGTAATCAAAGCTTAATTGTCATGGAAATATTTGTTTCTATTAAGTCGGATCATCATTAAGCAAAAAAAGATAATAAATTGAAAACACTTCTATTGAGACCGAACAAACAATAAAGTTCATTTTGACTGGATTTCTTAATTCTCATATTGCTGTTGACGTTTATCAGCTTGCTTTAAATTAGTTTTATGTTTGCTGAAAATTTTTGGCAACTTTGACAGAATTCGAAGTTTATGTACTTGTACTTTTTTCTGTTTTGTTAGCTTATTATCCACTGTTTTTCTGCAAAAGCCAAAGAGGATACGACAACCTAGTTGTAGAAGGGTTTAAATATACCTTGGAAAGAAAAAACGCGAAGAAAGTATTCTGGAGGTGTGTGAAATGCGCAGCAGGCCGTTGTCTTGGAAGATGTCAAACGCGCGGCGGTAAAATTGTCTTCAAAACTGACCACAATCACAAACCCGATAGCCACCTCATAGAAATGGCTGCAGCAGGATGCGCGGATGCAAATTATAGCATATCCTTTAATAACATGTAGAAGTTACAGATTTCTAAAATTTCAAGACGTTATGGACAACCATAGAAAATAACAGTCTGCAAAACGTTACAATTTTGTTTTTGAACTACAGTCGAACCTGCAAACTCGAATAAGAGGGATCTCAGATTTCCCACTTATCCGAGTTTGCAATTAAACTGGTCCCACTTGCTGAAAAAGACTTAAGAGAACGTGTTTTCCTTAATTTGGAGAGGTTGGGGATTCGAAAGAAGCATAACAAAAATTTGCTGTTGACATTTTACTCAGTTAAATTTAAGACAAAACATAAAAATAAAGCAAGAATAATTAGTATCTGTTAATCGTCACGTTTAATAGACTGACTTAATAAAGGTGAATTCCATTGAGAATGTGCATATGTGTATCCTTCAAATTGACGCCTTCTGTAATGCTCAGTGGGACAGCACCTTTTGGATGCATATTTGTGTTGCATGCGTACATGTGACCATGCATGTAAGTATTGAATGTACACTGGTTGAGATGTCATCCGATTCAGTCGTACAGTATTCACATCTGTCTTCCTATAACAACAATATTTTGCTTGCAGTTTATATTCTCATTTGTGTAATTTAAATGTTTTAACGTATGTTATTTTATAAATCGACAGGGTATACGTGAGTGTTTTTATAACCTCTATATTCCTTTTTCCTTCAGAAATAAACGTATTATTATTATTATTATTATTAAGCAAGCTAGGGTAACAATTCTCATTTAAAGAGGTAAAAACATCCCAATTATAGCTTTTTGTTTGGTGAAAACTGCTCGGACTGAGAAATTCATCCCAGTTATAGAGGTTTCACTCTTACTCAGGGTCCGTTGATGCAGGTTTCGCTGTATTCAAATCGAATTGCCAACAGTCTAGCTGAGTTCACGCCCATGATAGTGATCATTAATAATTATCAATACACAATGTGTTATTTGAAGAGTATGATTTCCAGAGTGCTAACAAAGTACAGAAAATGCTATTTCCTTGCAAAAACTTATTTCTCAAAGTAGAGAAAAATGCGACTTTTACGAAACATCATCATCTGGTTTTGGCTAAAGTTAATTTAGCAGCCTTATTCGCTTGTTTTATTTTAATTTTGTAGTGCTTTAGCAGTTCATACTGAACAATGTGGCTTATTGGCAGAATGTCTGCCTGATATTCGGGAGAACGGGGTTTGAATCCCAGGTTGGCTAGCCTAATCGGGACTTTTGTAGTTCCCATAATATTTCCAATCGAATGCTAAGTTAGTATCTCAATAATCGGGTACAACGGTGTTCTCTTCCCAATCAATCTGCAGCTCTTCCGTTCTATATTTGTAATTTCACTGAATACAATTTGGGTTTAACTAATTAACCCCTTCACCACCACCACATGGCATTAATATGCTGACTGTAAGGTAACGTAAAGAATAGAACATAAGTGTTAGTGGAATCATGGTTAGCGAAATTAATATAGACACGTTGAAAACATGATTTCTCTATTCGTTATTATTAACCACTGCAAAACACATGTAATTTAGTGAGTGAGGAGAATCCAGTCTTTAAAAATGAGATTGCACATTAAACAAAAACGGTTTTGACGCTTCATTTAAAGTTCTTTCTTACAAATTATTACTTTTTCAGTACATCCTTCCTTAAAGGTAGACTACTAACCATTGCATTTTTTATTAGACCTAGAATTGCTGATTTCAAAAGCTGCCAATAGAAGAAATGCCTTGAACCTCGTCTATAATGGTTATGTCTATAAAAGAGAAAGAAGCTATAATGCCAAAGAAAATATTTGGATATGCGCAGAATCCAGTGGTGGCTGTCGAGGACGATGTCAAACAGTTGGCAATGAGGTGTTTCTCAAGGCAGAACACAACCACAAGCCAAGTGTGGACGTTGTTCAACTTCAACATGAGATGTTGACTAAAATGGCTTGAGTTCGTCTTAGTTTTTCGGCAGAATGGTTGCTTATTATTGTTATGCAAAATTTGCGAAAAAATCAACAGGAATCATTAGACAAATTTGTTCTTTATTAAGATTAAAATATAACAATGTTTCTATTGACCATTTCAATAAGAGAAAATAATTTTCAGTTAAAAAGGGGAAGCAATTTTTGTACGTAAATTTTGAAAATCTTTCATTCTCCTTTAACCATCCAATTCGACTTACACAATGATGAGTATAAACGTCAACATATAGTCATAACCTATTAAAAAATGTTTTTTCCCAAAAGTATTTTGATTCCATTTCATACAACATTTTTTTTAATAATCAAGCTTTGAAGAGCGTATTCGTGTTTTATCTCAACAGCTGATTTCATCGGAATAATTTAAAACTATAAAGTAGCGTTTTGTTAACTTCCGTTATTTTGAAATAAAATTCAGAAACATGCAAGAAATACTAAGAAACCATCGCGGGTTCAAAGATTACAGCTTTCATTTGATTATAATGAATTATAAGTACTGAAAATGAGTGAATGCGTATGCGGAAAACGACTCTAGGTAAGTAGTCGGTGTTTTTTATTTCCATTAAACGGTGAATAAGTGTTAAGAAAAAATGCTAATGTCGGTCTTGGGCTGTGACATAATAGAGAAACTAAATACTGTAATTACTTTTGGTATCATTGAGCGCTCATGAATAACATTTTCTATAATTCACAACTTGCTTATACTTTAAACCAGCCTAAGAATATTGCTGTTTTATCTGAATTACACCAATTAGACTAGCAAGACTCGATTTTTAAGAAGTTTGCTTATCTATTATGACAAATTCAGCTGGTTTGAAAGGAATTTTCAAGAATTTGTAGCATCTTGAAATTTTGCAACAGTTATACGATAGAACGTTTTGGAAGGATCGTATGACAACGTTTGACCAACATGGCAACATCGTGGACATTATGGAATTGTCGATAAATCGCACAAGTAGGCCTACAGAGTTTGGTCATTTCATGAATAATATGTAAGCAAAACAACTGATGTAACATTCTGTAGCTATATTACATTAAGCTTTCAATTCAGTAATTGACTTCCAGTTTAGAACAAAATTGTTTTTAAGCATTGCATGATTATAATAAAATTTAATTTGTTTTCCATAAGGTCATGTCTCGATTTAACATTGTGCATTCATTAAGAATGTTGTGTATCCATTTCAATTAAAGGAAATCGCTATTGTGAATTTATTATTATTCAAGTCCACGTACTGAACTCAATCTGTGCTGATTTCTGCACCTTCGTGCATTGATATGGAGTTATTTTTTGTGATAGAATTTTGTAAAACTTGGCCATTAAGACCTAAATGTTATTTCAATACATGCACGATATAACTGTACTGAAGTTATGCGAGATATTTTAAATGTGTGAATAAGAAAGTAACGCTCGGATTTTCTTATTTTATAGACATGGGATTCGCTATTACCCCACGAATAAATTCGGTATGGAATGTGGAAACCATGCGACATGCCATCAAGTGTGTGCAAGCAGGAATGTCTATTCGAAAAGCCGCTGTATTCTTCCAAATGCCATATCCAACTTTACGGCGCTATGTTTCACTCACCAGACAAGGTCGAAAGCCCCAGAGACAATCTAAAAATGAGGGGAATTTAGATCCCATCTCCTATTTAGTAAGTATGCAACCGAGGTTCTGCCGACTCAAAAGCAAAGTGCTTACACCGTAGACATGCAATATTTGCTTTTGTAACTTCCGTGTACGTTGCTTGACTCATGCTATACAATGTTTATTTAACAAAATGAGACAAAAACAATGACGTCTTATATATTTATAGAAAATGTGAAGTTTTATGAGTTTGCAATTGCATGGGACACGTTTGTTACATAAAATAATTCAAATCCTAGCATGCATTTCTTTGATTCTTAGTTGTAAAATCT
>JAQIXS010002738.1:0-21156 GCA_034700785.1 Rossiulus vilnensis
TAATGAAGTCTCGTTATTTCCTTAATTCACAAAAAGGACATTGAGAAATACGTAATTAGTTTAATGAAGTCTCGTTATTTCCTTAATTCACAAAAAGGACATTGAGAAATACGTCATTAATAATAAATAACTCAATAAATATTTTGTCACGTCGACGATAAACAAAACTTGTTTCTAGATAAACTTTGTTGCTGATGAAGCTGAATCAGTTTATTTAATTTCTAGCGCTTTGAAAATACGTTATCTCGTTTTCTCTTCAGGTTGGTATACCTTAATAGTGCTCGTACCAATCATGGATGTGTTTGTAACACAGAAAACTCCTATGCATGGTGCAAAGTAACGAAATCAATATTGACAGAAAATCAATATACAGTAAGCTATCCACTTGGTGAGGGGAAAAAATTACACCAACGAAATAAAATACGCTGCTAATTCGATGTGTCTCGATTATATGTTTAAACAGAGAGAAGATGAACGAAAGGTTTTTTATTGTACAATTTCATTAACATCAACATGCATTTGCAATTAAGGTTTCTTCATAAGTATCTGGAGAGCTGCTTTATTTTTCTAAAATGTACTTAATATAGATCGAAAATAGAGGAGTACGGCTGTGCACCTGTATTGTGAAACATCTATTTGCCTAGGTTTGAGCGGCATCGGTTTAATGGATATTTACCAGTTTCCCTTAGAAGTTCCCTTTTTCCCTTTCAGCAAACCAAACATAATAGCAAATTTGTGTAAACGATGCATGTCAATCAAGCAAATGAAGCACTTATAAAATGCGGATGAAAATAAGATGAAGCGAATTCCAAGTTGAGCAAATTAATTCCTTTGGATGTTTTTCATTTAGTTTTTTTTTATTTATTTTTCCTGAATAAATAAATACTACAACCGAAACAAATTAAACTTTATTTAAATTAACAAAGCCTTTGTTACAGTGGTTTGCGGGCACCCAACAACGTTATAGGAGGTTGTGACGTCAAAACTGCCTGTAGTATTCATAATAAAACCTAGAAGCAAACTATTTTCTTTGTAAAAGTTCATTAAAATTGGAGTTTTAATAGTATCAATAATTTTAAAAGAGTCCACAGACCAACAGATTCAGAAATGACTGTAATATATGGAAAATCCATTGCTAAAGTTTTAATTTCATTGCGCAGAGAATAATTAATGAATTCAATTTTTCCGGGGCAGGCAGGGACTTTTTCGAAAACTGGTTTAATATGAAAAGAACTTATTTAAAACTGGGTATGAGTGATTGAAAACTCTGAGAAACTGATATTCTGCTTTTTATTTGCAACTAAATTGCCATTGCTGCAAATCAAAATATAGCTGAATGGTTGTCAGATTTGTTAAATTTCTAGTAAATCCATACCATACAATCTGCGTAGGCCAACCACTCATCTCAATCCAATGTTTAAAAATTATATTAAATTAAAATAATATTACGTTTTTCATTTATACAATGTGAAAGTGTTTTGCCAAATCGGACCGAACATGAGGAGAAGGAAGAGGGAAGGGGGGAGGAATTAATAAAAACCGGACAAATGCGGACTGTGGAAGAGGAGGAGCCTAAGAATCATGAAACTTCCAGGAAATCCTTTGTGAATGGCTCCCTTAGGTATAAACTAATACCGCTTGTAATATACAGCAATCGTAGCTATATGCAGAGTTGAATCATGAAGTTTAGTACACAAAATTATTACAATAAAATAGAAGCTTCCATGACAAATAAATCAATGCCAGATTTGTATTTTGTTTTTCTTTTGGCAATAAACAACATGGTAGCATATTTTGGACGAATTCTATCATCAGTCCGTTATGATAAAATGTTTATTTATCATTAGAGATATATTTTCCCGAATACACAATGCTGTACAATAAAAGAATAGTGCATGCGCGTATGTATAGTAGATTGCGTATTGACAAAACAATTAACGAAATTTTGACAAAATTCAACAGACATTTACCTTATTGTACATGTTTAGCCTTGTCATCTCACAAAGCTGGTTTCAAATGTTGGAAAATGTTTGCTATGTAATGAAAGTAGGTTTTATTGGTGATTTTCAATGTATGGGTGTTACAGGAAGGTTGTAGGATGAAACATGTGCATTTGTAGAATCTAAAAATTTCTATAAATACCATGTTTCGAAACATCTCATAATTACTATCAATAACTAAACTTTAAGCCAAATCTTACATGATAGTGCATAGACAGATGGGATACTCCACCCTTTTAAAGACTAAACACAACTTTAAATAAAAAGCATTAAAATTTTTAGTGAATGAAAGTTTAATAAACGTTAGCAGGAAACTAAATTGACCTGTGTATCTGCTACAAATATTACAACAAGTTGATTTATGATGACTTCTCTCTTGAGTAATAACACCCTTCACCGAAGCCACCTCAAGGTATCACTTTTTTGCAATCGGCACAGGCAGGATTGTGGAACAAAACTCAATATAATATGTATGTATCTCTTTATATCATTTTCAATTCGAGGAATGAAGTACTATTATTATTATTTTAAACAGATTATTAGAGTTATTTATCTGAGAACTCATTAGTTAGAAAACGTCAGTATATAAGCATAGTACACCTCTACGTGAAACTTTCACTTGTATTGCTGGGAAATTAGAAGCTTGGATTCGTTTTGCAGTAAATTGGACTTTATTGAAAGTAGCTCTGAGATATCCCATTCCATTCTATAGTTGCATTTACTCAGCCTTTTTCTCGAGCTATTTTAATTCCAATAACAAACTCTCCAGCAAGTACGCGATGCATCGCACGAAATTGCCAAACAGATAAACGCTTAATATTTGCATGGGTAATGAGTTTGGCGCCCCAATATCATTTTTTTCCCTCTGCAGATATCCAATTTAACTAGTTCTACCAACTTATAAGTCGCTCATCTGCACAGCCTCAATTATTGATAAAATATACGAGTTTATCTGAGCGAAAATCATCACGATGAAATGACATGTTCGACGATAGAAGAGCCCAATTTCACGCAGCTAAAAATATGGGAGATGTTTGTTATTATAACCAATAAAATGTTTTTCCATACTCACAATTCGTCATGCATTATATATACGGGCAAATGTGAATACGGTTGCGCGTATATGACGCTGTAACGAAAAGGGGTTCATAGCGTAGGTGAAAACGTGCACATTGAGCAAGATTGGGGCTTAAGAGACGTGATCAATAATTCTAAAGGATCCATTAGACAATAGGTGTATTTTAATACGTAGGCCTAGGCCAAAACATGTCGAAAAAGAAATGCGCATAAGCCAGTAAAGAAACTAAAACACTGACAAATATTCGATCACTGGCATTCCTTTTAAGAGCATCTTAAATGATGGATGCCCCATGAAAATCTTTTTGTGCGGTTTTCTTGTCATTCGAGGTATTCTCCAGATTTCCAAAAATAAAATGTTTGCACATCGATGAATACAAAGATTTGTTTTGCAATTCAAGGCTAGGCTTGTCATATTATACTCGATGCTGATAAACCAAACAAACGTTTTTTAATGATTTAGTACCTCAAAAACGTTAATTCAACACAATACAAAAATGCAATGAAATTCCATGAGCATTCTTTCATTTATTTAGTTTATTTTTTATTTATAGATAAAGTGTTTAGCTTCCCTTTTTCCTTGTAAATCAAAATAACCAAAATGAAACATCAGATCAAGAACGGTACGTTGCGTTTGAAACAGATAATTGAACTCCCACAATACATCTCACGAATCTCGTTTCGCGAGCTAATGATTGCACGGGCCTGTGTTGGCACGCCACGTTTGCCACGAACCAAGTTTACTTTCAGTTTACTAATGCGTGCCAGGTAAGGAAAACTTATGCATATGGCCATAACTCAGCCTTAATGTCAGAAACATTCGTTGAAAATGTTTCCCGTGTAAGCATGCAATAACAAAAAATCCTTCTTCGTGTTTTCAAATCTCAGCATAAAAATTGCTTTTTAGAGAGCTTCGTTTTAGGAGCTTGGGTCCTTCATATCAAGGCAATTAAATATGACATATGACATCAGATGGAGTACAAAAGCTTGAATTGCAACACCTGTTGGAACTTGGGATCCATTAGCGGAATGATTATACAGCATGCGTGGACCAAAATAGTGCCTCCGGTGCCAAACTCAAAATGTTTTAACACTTGGCAAGCCAACGAACTTTGGCGAAATCATGGAAAATAGATACTTCTATTTATAGCACCCCAAAATTGTCGTTAAGTATTTGATGATTATGAGAAAATATGGCTGACACATGTGAGCATATGCATTAATATGGCGGGTTCTGCAAAAACAGGAAGTTGTTTTAATAAAACTCGCGAACGCGATAAATATATGAACCTGTTTTAGCAATTACTCATTGGAGACCGGCCTAACTGTCATGAGTGAAATAGAAAACTCAATTTTTCAAAATGCAAACATCTGAAATTAATAATAAGAAAAAAATTACAAATGAATTCAACTTGTGCAATAATCGAGCAAAATCATACTTGTACAAATTCGTATCACTACATTAGCAAAATATTGAATACGATTTTGTAAATAATAATGATAGTTTAAGTAAATAAATTATTTAACATATTAAATAGCATATTTACAACCGTTATCATTTTGATATCAGTTGAATTAAATACTCTAATACAAAACTGTTTTAATTATATAACTTGGTATATCTAGAAAAATAATAATAATAAAAACAGACTGCATTTAATTAAGTTTTGTAAACAATAAATACACATGTAGAGTAGTATCCAGTTGCATTACCTGCGTTTGGATAGCTTTTAAAAAATTGCCCTTGAAACTATTCAATCGTTATTGAAAACATTACAATTTCATCGAGCGATGTACATGTATGAATGAAAGCATGTTGACTGAAATTAAAGTAATGTAAACTGAAACTGTATAAACTGGCCAGTGGTGACATTTCTGAATTTCCTTTAGTGTTGCGAACTTATGACTTTCCCCCCACCAACGCAGATGGAGGCGAAAGAATGCTTGCCTTGAAAATCGGTTCTCAAAACATCTATTGCGAGCGCAATATATACATGCATATATCGCGCACTACCTATTTGTCGCCTATGGCTGGTATTGAATATACGATAATGTTTTATAAGTCCGCAACTATATTGAGACAAACTGTGCCATAGATGGCAATGAGAAAATTGAAAGGTTTATAAAAGAATAACATTTTTTATGACGTTATTATAGCACAAAAGTTTTCATAAGCATCATACACTTTGCAACAGCCACTCATGACTTCGTCCTTTTCGTGGACTGCTACAATGATTATTAATATTTTTTCTCATCAAAAATAGGCAGCTGTGTGTATGACATGCGCGTACGTCTAGCTAGATGAGGAGTTGACAACCTCTTTTAGAAGCGTGAATTCCATAATCGGAAATTGAAAACTCGCTCGCTTTCAAGTTTTCCTATCGACATTCGGATAACCCAGTTGAAATTCAAAGGCAGTTAGTTACTTTTTTCAAAACACACCCACATATTATAAGTCAAAGCAAAGTATTTGAAGTTTGACACGGAGCATGAATGATGGTCTAATGAAGTCGCCTTGTGAATGCTTGCTCGATTGTGGACATCGTTAGAATGGTCATTACTCCCAGTTCGGTATTGAAAACCGAGGTCACTGAAGCAAATCAGTGCAGTGAAACACGCCATCGTTTTTATCACTAGGTGAATTAACTCATAAGATTGGAATCATTACAGGTTGTACTTGAATCTTATAGGCTACAGCGAGAATTAGACGTGTGTCAACGCGTTTTTTAAGTGTTCCTATTGCCAATTTTCGACATTCAAAACAAAAATATAATAATGGATGAAACTTGATTTTTTTATGAAACCATACCTGGGATATGTTGTATTATTCCAAACCATGACTATGCATATGGGTAAAAATGTTGGTTTTCATTAGTTAAAACCGTGCATGGTATCAAACACCGTAGTTTTACCAAATAACATGGTATTTTATTTTACAAATACAGTACATCATAACTATTTCAAAGATTTTTCCAGCATACATTTAATAAAAGCTCTTGTTGAATATTTCAATATGCGCATTGCATATATCGATTTTGCGACCATAGTTTGTTTTTGCTCTCTTCAAGCAAATACTTCCCTACACGTTATAAAAGACAGTTACATTCAATACAACTCTACCGTGAGTTAAGAGTCATGCAACGGCGGCGTTGAAGCTATAAGAACCCTGATATGGCAAAAAAAAGTGTCTTAGATTCAAAATACTGGTTTTACGATTTAGAAAAACGACTTTAGTGTATGTGCACGGCTGAATATAAAATCAAACATCCTTTTGTTGTTTCTTGTTCATCCAGCATCATTTTGCGCATTTATGATGCCTTATAGCTCAGTTCTTGCTTGCTTTTCGTCAATGGACCTTTTGATTGCATCATATTACACTTGTATCTACCTCTTGGGACAAACAATCGCACCATATTTGGCTGCAGACACGTTTCCAAATGCTGATAAACCAAATGAACACGAGTATAACAGACTTGCAACATTTCACTAAGACATTTTCTGTTGTAAAACAAAAACAGCTTCATGTTTATATTCGCTTTAGGCCTCACCGCAACATCTAAGTTACAAGCTACGTTTAGGTAAAAAAAATACTAGAAATTAGGTCAGTACTTAAGGTGTGAGCAAAAGCAACCAGAAATAAGTTCCTCAAACCATGTAAAATGAATGAAAGTAGGGCGAATAACGTAGATAAAAAGGTTGCGACACGTAATAGCATTTCATGAAAACAGAATTTAGGTAATTTAACGAGCATGTAATTTTGTGTTCATCACGTGAAATTATGTCGAAGTCTCCAAGAGTAATACAACAGAGAAATCTAGGTCTCTTCATGATGTGCCTAAAAGCTCCCCCAAAGATCGCCTTTTATCTCGAATTTCAAAGGAAGTAATTTAGTGGTAAAGCGATCCAATTTGAATTTCATCAAGAACAAAAACTAACTACACGTTTGAGAAATGTGATACTCTTATACCATACCGCAACTTTGTTCGCAAATTATCTGTTAGCCGCGAAATAGATAAAATCAACGGGGAAAATAACTTAATTAAATAACGGAAATAGAAACCGTTACAAGCATAAAATATCGCACCTAATGAAATTAGGCAATGAAATCTACAACATTGACGACTTTGCCCTTGCCACAGACAAGAGAATTAATTACAATGCACTAAGTGCATGGCTATAGACATTCTTAGTTCATAAGGAAACGCGACATTTTACATTACTTTTAAGTACAAATTCATTTATTTTCAGAGAGATAAATGTACCTGTATATTTAACACGAATTAATAAATCAACGCTTTTAATAAAATGCATGCAGCTTCATTAGTATTTCACACAAATGGTCACACATGCATGTGTAACGGGAATTATCTATAATTTCATTAACCCTTTCCACCATATTAAAGACACAGGAGAGATTTTCCCAATGTTCTAAACTAAAAAAAACGTATTTTGGGGTTCTGGCGCTTAATACCTTATTGTTTGGCACCCTTCAATAGAATGCTTTATTTTCAAGGTAGGAAATTAGCTTTTTATCTAGCCTCACTGTAAACCAATACTTAAATTGCCCAAGAAATCGACGAATCTATCAAATGAACTTTTTAACATAAAACAGGATGTCTTTTTCATCATTATTAATTAAAAATGTATGCAATTTGTTATACTGATCTTTAATAAATATAGGGGGCATTAAAAGATTTTTGGGAAGATGTCAACATTGCAAGCTATTTATGTAGATTTTTTAGGGGCAGTAACATAATGTATTTTCGCAATTTAAGTATCAGTCTGTTGAACATTTCTAACACACTACTTACCTAAAATACTTTTATACATAAATTGCTGGCAAGCTAATTCTGGCAGTCGCGTAATACTTCCGCTGCGTGGCTGCTATATATTTTTGGCATCTTTAGAGGCAAACTTTCATTCAGAACGCATTAGTTAACTTGCCGACTAATTTCCAACATTAAATATCCAATTACCAGTAGACGTGTGGTAATTGGTAGTCGCAACGAACGCTCACTGACGCTTGAAGAGAACTTGTTTAGATTCCAGCCAGCAAGGTAAACAACGCCATAATTGCTGGATTACACAAAACACCCCGAGGAATTCGAGCCCAGCGAAATTACTACGGAAAGACAACAGAATTTTTGTTATCAACTAAGCTACTATCGCTTCTAAACGTGCCCCCAATCCAGTTTTGCGTAAAATGTAACGCATGCCAATTTTTTTGCGTAGCTGTGCATGCGATTAATTTAAAATGAGGGTAAATTGCCTGAATTAATAATTGCGACGGAACTTGATTAAGCAGCAGCGCACGCTGCACTACTTGTGTTTATGCGTTATTGCACGATCTTCAAGAAATCAGATGCTAAGATAAAGACCATCTATCCATAGTCAATAGATATGAAATACGAATTTCTGAGTTGCATTATCGAAATTTATCCTGTCATGGATAACGACGGATACCCACATAAAACAGCATGTCGTAATCCAATATTTAGTAGAAAAAAAACTTTTCAACGACAACCTGCACCGCGTTCCTTTTAATAATGTTCCAATAGAAATATCTGTAATGGAGGGGGAGGGGGAAACCAGATGAATCTCATTGCATGGACTAAAATCAAGAGGAAAAAAGCAATTAATGTATAGATACACTGTACATGTATAGCTAATGAAATAAAGCTACATTAACTCCAAAATATTACAAGTGTTTTAATAAATTCTGATTTCTGCAGGTAGATTTTAGTCTCTAAGTGGCAGTTTCAATTTAAGCATGATCCATTATGAAGGTAACTTTAAGAAAGCTTTTAATCAAATTCTATGGCATTAATGGCAGCCCTATACACCCTAACGATCTTTCCTTTTTGTAATGACGATTTTTCAATATTTATCAGCTCGAATCCGATTGTTTATCCGAGGTTACTTCACCTTGGTTAAACCTAATATAGGATAACCAGAGCTCGGATAATCGAGCTAGTACGTTAAGCACAACAAACGCTTTAAAAGCAGATTCAATATAAATCATGTAAACCGTGACCAAAGAGACCAAGTGTTTTTTTTAAATATAAATACCAAATTTTAGCAGCCTTATGCCGAGCAAAAATCTTAGCAAAATATAAAAGGTGCACAACGGTAACTAGTAATTAATAATTTATTGCTACATGCATTAATTGGGTGACTTGATTTTCATTGACTATAACGTGCTATAAGAAATCACGCTAATAAATACTGCTTCCTTGCGTCAACTAACATATAATCCTAATAAAATATAAATTACGATAAGTTTTGTTCTAAATATATTCTTACCAATTTCGCCAATATAGAAGCATTCCAAACAAAAAAAATGATAAGGTCACGTTTGATATTAAATCGATATATTTTACCAACGTTATAAGCCTACATTTAGATCAAAGGAACTCTTGTTTCTGCAAGGGTTCTTAATTGAAAAGCACCAACCCATATAACATGTTCCTATAAATAATGACCTAACAATTGCGAATGAAATTAGAGGCAATATCCGCATATTGTTTTACTTTCAAGAAGAGCGCAAAACTGAAAAAAACAAACTCGGCAAACACAGATGATTATATTTCAATCACCTATTCAAAAATTAGAAATAACTTGACAAAATGTACCCGATCTAGATGGCTTCTTATAATACAAGTTTTTAATTCCTGCTGACAGACACGTTGTGATTATTTTAGCCAGAATCTTTAACTATTTATGGGCAAAATGATTTCAATTTCATTAAAGTTTCATTTAGTTACATGTATTTCTCAGGATTATGAACGACATGACGATTAGCAAGGGGAAATTAAACGTCTGTCTATGTGTCTAGAGCTTTAAAAATATCGCTTTTACTGAAATATCAGGCGGCATCATTCACTGTATGCTCAAGGTTCCAATTGCAATACATATACCTCAAGAGTTTGATTGTTCAGGTGCCCTTCGAGAATGAAAATATGCCATTGCTTAATAAATTTTAAGTAAAGTTAAACAACCACAGATTAGTCAAGGTTAACTTATGGACATTTAAATAAAGTAATTATTGAATCAATTTAAACCACAATTTTTACTTTATGGTGTCATTCTTAAATTTGATTTGAAACTTCTTGAAAACTCACTGAATATCAAGAGCTTGGCTTGTTCGCACCTTAGTAGCTGGAGAGAAGCAGTGAATTCATTCCTTTAACTTGAAACTCAAAATGCGTGATTGGTAGTGGAAAACGATGAGTGACAAGCGCATTTGAAACTACTTTAAAAACAGAAATGTTTATTTAAGGCTTGCACATGACAGAAGAATGAAGAGTTGACAAAGGCGGAACATGAATTTGAACCGACAACTAAGACGTGTAATATTTCGCAAAAATGTCAAATGTGCGAAGTTAAATTGTCACATACAGCTAACAGATAGCAGTTCACAACAGAGAACATTCTTAAGATTTTTATACACACATTATTATAAATAGCAGTGCAAAATTATTCATTTGCATTGACCTACAGTACAAGTTCGTAATCCATCGCTTATTCACCTTTGGAAATGGTCAATGGAAATTTCAAATTATGTGTCTCTTGAAGACAAAGTAATTGCATGCAGTAAATTTAATTTAGACTAGGATGAAGTTGCACTTTATGTTTTCAAAGAACATTGAGCAACATTTTCATCATATTAAACGGTTAATACAGTAGATTCGTGTTGTTTTTGGTTGGGATTAAATGTCGCATAATAATTCAAGGCCATAAAGCGCCAATAGAGCAGTGAAACTAGGAAGGATTTAGAGATTTTCTGAATTTTAAGAGGGCAGGGAAAAAGCTAAATGCATGCAAGAATTAGAGGCAGTCGCGAAGATACCCTGACTTAGCCCTAACATAGCTTAAGAGTCCATTGCTAGAATGCTACTCTTTGCCCCGAGGGAATGTTGCCAGCGCAACGCAGAGCTATTTGCCAAGTTCCTTTTTTGGCCAGATTTTGATTACATGGCTTTTAATATCGAGGTAAATGGAGAAATAATGAAACAACAAACATATATCGTTTCTAGTCCACGACAGGACAAACGATCAGATGATTTTTTTTATAATTTAATGCCTGCAACAAAAGCTCCCACAGCAGTCTTAAACGCAATGAAAATGTACTAGCTGAAGATCACATACGATATGCACTGGGGTACGCAGGTTTGTCTAATCAACGCCTAAGATTTTTCCAAAGAATAATATTCAAAACTTGCCCTCAAAAAGTTGAAGAAACTGGATACAGTATAACCTGCCTAAAATAATACCCTTAGGGCCAGCGCCAAATATTATTTTAGACAGGCTATTAGTTCACACAGGTTCAACAGCAGACATGCAATACAGCTGCAAAATAGGGGATTTCCCTTTTTTTTAATCCAAGACGAGACTAGGCACCGTTTTTACTGCATGTACACATATTATTTGCTTTGCATCTCCCTGCATGCAAAATTTGGTAGTAATTGCTTTGGCCCATGTAAAAAAATGCCCTCAAAGCACACGGCAAAGACAGATTCTGTAAGTATTTTGCTGTGTCAATACAGAAAGAATTATGCAAGTGCTTCACACAAGGAACTCGTAAAGTGGCTTGAGGAAAATCACAAGATCAGGATCTTGACAGTTTCTTCCAATATCTTTAAAATGATATATGATATGTTTGCTACATTAACTTGCACAATGTTTGATACTTTTTTTGCAGTTCCGTTGTTAATGTTTCCTTACAAAATCGTTGGGGTCAATAAAAATTATTCAATATTACTTCAGCGAAGTTTATTATTTTATACATGGTTTCCTATATGGAATCCATACAGGGTGGATAGAGTATAAGAACTTAAAATAGTGCAGCATAGAGCTGCTAGATTTGCCACCGGTAAATATCAGTGAAATGAGTGTTTCGCAAATGACCAATAGGGACTTCGTTTGAATCCATACTATTGGTCTTTTCTCTCACATGCCGTCAGACGTAAGTATTCTTTTCGAAAGAATAGCGCTAAACTACCAAATTTAGTTCGACAATGTTCAAGTCGAATAAAAATGATTCACATGGGTTGATGGATTATGACCCCATACCACATGTTTTTGCTGACAGTAGAGTACTGAGTTGAATTGAAGATCAGCTTTGTGCACACACGATGAAGATACAAGTGCCTACGTGAACGTCTCGAAACTGTCAACCTGCCTAATACGTATGGGAATCGAAAATATTTATTCATATCGCACTTTTGCATTCTTATTTCAACGAATTATTTTAGTCATTCAATTAGTGTTAACATGCAATGCAATGACTAGAATTTCCAGGAAATCAACGCTTCAGAAACGTCTTGAGACAACTTAAAAGTAAGATACTTAAACTATGTTTTTTTAATTATTGTCATGACCGGCACAAAATCATTGTGTTCCAAAATGCAAATATACGTTTACATTTTAATTTGGTGACCTTTACAATATGTCCGAAAATGTGGGTTTGGGATTCTTTTCTCGTATGTTCGGCTGGTTTCGATTGAGATAAATAATTTATCAATTTATCATTTATCATTTCTTTATTAAGATAAAAATGGACTTTTTACGTTCTATCAAGTAGCATCAAACTCTTTCCTGTTGTGTTTTTGAAGTTCGTACCATCATATCAAAATGTCTTGCTCCTGCAAATTCCTATGCAGGTTTCTATTTCCTCAGTAAGATTCTTATCAAATAACCTAAACGTATGCCTACATTAATCCCTACAAGGTATCATTGTTTTAATGATAAATTAGAAATTTCATATTGAACGCAGTTAAAAAATTGAATGCATTTGAAAAAAACCTCACATTGAAAATAACTGATAAAATTTAAGTAACTTAAAATTTAAAAAACACATGCTTTAAAATTTAACATACTCTCAACCCTTTCAAAAATCACAAAGATAAAATCGAATCATGAATGACATATCTCACAAAAAATGAATTCATCTTGCGTTCCTTTATGCATAGACAGTATTTACAATAAGATGGCTAATGTATATAATAGCAGATCTCAAAAACATGAAGAACTAGAACAACAATACATGTTGCACTTGATAAACCAGACAACCACTTTTTCGACATCTAAACCGTCAAATATCGATCGATGACACAGCTTTTGGTAAAATTGCATGAATTTTCTTCTCCATCGAAATCAATAATCAATTATGTTTCATATTTGAAATAGACTTAAGAAATGTGACACGTCCTACCAGGTAATAGTCATCCCTCTCCAAAATATGACATCTGTGAAGTTGCAACTTTTAAAATTTCTCCTTCGTCCGTGTAGCCACCAGGTTTCACATTTCATTCATGCCAGCCATGGACAGTATTTACATGTAGACTCAAAATAAGATCTAGCCAAATCCAGTACATACATGTACATGCCTCATAAGCACCTGTCAATAACAAGAAGCATTAGTCAAATGAATTAAGCTTGACAAGCAAAACGGTCGAAACATAGTACATACAAAAAATGAATAAATGTGTTTATTTAGGGCTCATAATCCTGATTTCTTATGGAACATGAAAAGCTTTAAAACCTTAAACACGCAATTTAGTCGGCCCATTTGCTCGTCCGGAATTGGTTTCAAACGATTTTACCGTGGCATCCCTTGTGAAAAAGCCAGAAAAGATTTACGCCTGGAAAAGCGTTTGTATCGATTTTCACAAGAATTCACTAATGAGCAAAAAATGGCGATTTCGCACAGCGTACTCAACTGTGCTCTAGTGTGTCTAATGCGCAGAAATGTAGACACCAACGCCAAAGTTGGACAATTTACGCTGCAATCCTTTCAAAACAATAACTTTGCATTGAACCAAATAGAATCTGACTCATTAAGTAAATTGGCGCAATAACAAGGAATGCGTTAATTCGCGATAATAAATTTAATGTTAAAGTGGGATAGTAATGCAATGTAGGTAATTAATTGCTTATCTAGGATCTGAGTTTAGTCTAAGATGACACTGTTAATACATTTTCCCATAATTAAAATAAGCAAGTATTTAGAAATTCCTGGACCTACATGAACGTGAACAAGCTGAGTTACTTGATATTTGTAAGGGAAGCACTAGTAAATTGTAATCTATGTGAGATTAAATATTTATAAGAAGTACTAAGCAATACATACAATATGTAAACTTTGGGTTAAAAAGTTACACCCGTAACCAGATGGCATATACATGTTGATTTTATAAGGTATAAATAAAATAAAAAATTTAATCCTGCATTGTTTTTTCGTATTACAGCTGTACCTACTAAAATATTTTTAAATAAATGAATAAACAAATATTAAGACGCCTTTAGAGTTTAAATTCAAGACAACTTCCAAACGGTCTAAAGGTATAAATTCTGTCTACAAAGAAAAAAAATGTTTTATGTGTCTTAACTTTAGACATTTGTTTTTACAGTGCATGTAAAAAACGGATTAAAATAAGTTTAATAAAAAGAGTTCATTAGTTGCCTTTAGAATGTATTATATATGTATGTTACTATGACCATTAATTAAATGCTTAGAACTGGTATTCGCCATTGATAATGCCCGGATCAGACATTATGTTGCCCAAACATTTGGAAGAATTAAACGTCAACATGTGGATCATCTTAGAGAAAAACAATCCACATACATGCATTATGCGCAAGTGCTTAGAATATTAGTAATATTCTTAGCTGAAATATGTTTAATATACCAGTGCAGTTGGAAAACTCAGAAGTTTTATGTGCAGGATGACCCATGTAAACCTCATCATTGCTACCTCCTTATACAATGGTATCCATGTTCACCAGGTTCGCCCAATGACCCAGGTTCGCCCAATTCAAATTCAGCAGGGATGGTCTGTCATTACCTTGTACATGTATAATGTTCTACAATGATTTCCTACGAAAAAATACTTTTGAAAATACAATTTATAGTAATGTAGAAAAATACGGAAGCTTTATTTTATTTGAAGAAGAGATGCTATAGTTGTATGACGGCAGACCACTTGCAAAATTGCATTTGTTTGTTGATAGAAATCCCAATAACTTGAAGAAACGAAACACGAAAAAGCTTTTATTTGGAAATTGATCCACTTGTTAGTTAATGCGTAGCTCTAGATGATAAAATTTAGACTTAAATTTGTGCTTAATTTTTTTCAATTATCCATAAAAATGAAGTTCCTAAAGATAAATATATGCAGTGCAGCGCTTAACGCCCACGTCCAAGAAAAGCCATTGTAGGTAATGTTCTAATAAGAACATTTCAGATTATTTGCCATAAAAACTGCCAAATTCAGCAGTAACTTCAAAAACAATTATTATTTTAGCAAAATAATTTACAGCAAAGTTTGTTGTTTCATAACAACAAACAATATCGAAAATCAATTTACTTTGGTTAAGATACATGCATATATTATTGATGGAATCAATGTGAAACGGTTTTTTAAATCTCGATAAGTAAAATTGACAGTTGCACTTATTTTTTCTCTAAACAAAAAAGGTTTAAATGGTGCGTCTTACATTGTTATTAAATAACCAATACCTAACAGGAATAATTTTAATTCATACCTTCAAAATATTAAGGACGAAGTGTCCGGATCGAGCATCTTATGTAAATTTCACAGAATTCAGACGTTAAATTAAGATATTGTCATTTTTAATAGCTTGCCACTTTATCCGCGCCACACAAAATTTCGCCAAATGGTGATCAATTCAAGAAAGTGAAATTGGAGCAATCAAAATCGATAAACAGGTAATAAATCCTACATTTCGGTAATCTAAGCATTCACTGTATGGCAAATACAGGTATAATCATAGCTATTATATGCCAAATCGAAGCTGAGACGGCAAGCTCTATTTTATTTTTGCATAAATACTAATTAGTAACCTGATTAAAATTTGTTAAACATTGTGTATGCAGCACATTAAAATTATAAGGCATTTAAACATGCTTAACTTTAAAGTGATGCCATAGTTCATGCCAAAAGTAGCTTAATAATTATATTTTTAACAATGCTTTAGCTATATAAAAATTTACGGCAGAAAACCTGTTTTACAAGTTGCGTTCCTCATCTTTTCTGAAAGCTATATAGACATGAATGAGCCGTAATAAATATGATACATTTTCATTAAAATAGTATTCAACAAATACTTTACAATAAAATAGGAACAACTGCAATAATTTTCATAATTATTAACTTTATTAACGTATAACTAAACTTCTAGTGAATATGCAAAAAGTTCTCTGAATAAAGGTGCAGGAATGCTTGAATATTTAAGTAACATTCATCGCAGGCGTTTTTATACAAACACGCATATATTTGAAATTATCAACTGCCTAGGAAGAATTACTTGTGCAGATTAAATTAACTCGCAATATATTACAAATGCAACAATGATTTAATGCGTTCGTGACTTGCATGAACACTAATTTATAAAATACGAAGCTAAGATACTTGCATACAATGTATGTCGCGCTAGCATATGTCGTGGAAAAAAGATAAAAAATCGTGATAGACATGACTAAACACTATTTAATCGAGTGAATTTTTTCATGCAAATTCAGCCTGTGTTTAATGTAAAAAAGTTGCAGTTTTGTACTTTTTATTATGTATGTCACACAAATAAATTAAAATTACTTTTGCTTCAGACTGACAAATTTGTAGCGAATGATTTGTAAAAAGAAAGCCGGAGAAAAAACCGAAGCGGTAGTATCAGACGCACGGTGAATGTGTTATTTCGAGTGAAGCATACCGATGGTACAGTGCGATAATCAGCAGATAAAATAGCTTCAGAAAGCATAACAATGTAAGCATTACGGCTCGTATAGCAAAATTATGCAAAACTACTAAAGACATTGCACTTTCGTGGCGGATAAAAATAACAGATTCGGATATTTCAATACATTTTATCGAGATGATCATTTCAATTGTATTCAAGTGCGTTATATAATTATATAAATCTGAAGTGCATAATTACTCAAATTAAAATTTAGCATAATATGTCCATCAAAATAGACATTGTTCTTAATTATCTATTTTGCAGCTGTCAAATACGGTATTCAGAACATCACTACAAATGCCCATCGGGTCACTAAATAAAACGAATTTGCAGTATTTATTTCAACTTAATTCAAGATTGTACATCTGTTTCATTTTGTGTTTGATTCAAGGTATGCAAATAGATTCATCGTTACATACACGAAACTTGTCACAAATGTTCGTGGACATCTTAATTTAAAGTATATTCATTTGCAGCACTGCAGCTCTAACAACCTGTGTACTCAGGGCAACTGCGAAATCTAAATCGGGAAGTTTTGGATTTTATAATAACCTTAGGACGATTTCAGCTTTATTTCCAAAGATTACAGAATGCGTTAACTTTCTGTAAACAAGGAACCGCAATTGAATAACAAGCAGCACGGCGTATAAACAGTCAATTATTAGCATGTCTTTTCAGATGTTTACCATATTAAATTGCGCCTGAACGGCATTTCAATATTATAACAACAACACATGAAAGGCTGCTTTGAAGTTATACTCGCCATGGGAAACAAATATGGTGAACCCGGATCGATACTTGACAATTGGCATCGAGAAATTGAAATTGAAAAACTGGATTATGGGAACCGACTTGATGCCGAAAATACCAAAATCAATTTGGCGATATAGCAGTCGTCATCGGTCGTGTTCACCTTATAAGACGCATCTGCAGAGCCCAGAATTTGCAGTGAATGAAACCTCCACACAACACGCTATCGTTGGCGGTATAATTTAGCCATACAGACGGCAGCCTATTGATTAATCGCGTTTGATCGCCAGAAATGACAACGCAATATCTGGATTTCTGCATGAGGATTTCAAAGATGGTAACGCCATCCAAGCAAGCTCAAAGGCTTAAGATGCAGCACTTATAAAATATTGCTGAACAAGGGCCACACGTTCTCTGAAGAGCAAAATAACTCACTGTGGCGTTCGGTTATGGCTTACTTTCTTCGTGCCCCAGCCTCGTTGCGAGGGTCATATATTCAGTTTCTTGTCAAGTAATTCTTATTGATTTTACTGAAAGCAAATTGCAATTTTGTCTTTCGAGTTATTGCGGTTGGAAGACAGGCAATAGTTCGGACGTCACGAGCAAAAAATGAGGCAAACTAATTGTTTATTTGCCAAGAGTGGGCCTTCATAACAGTTCATAAAAAACACAATCTGGATGCCTCGGCAGACCGCAAAACCTTAGAGCTGTCTTCATTCTCTCAATTCCAATATTTCAACATTAAATGACTTTCTGGTTATTTTTTTAAAAATTCCCTAGGGGTCTAAATACCTCATTTAATTTGACCTTGGGACTACTAGATACAAAAACACGTTACAAAAATATAAGTACACTATATATAAGCACAAATATATAAGCATCATGGCTATCAAGCGGACTGCAATGGTAACATATTCGAAAGAAGTCGTGAGAACAATATCGATTCATTCAAAACTATTTTTAAGGTAAAACCTTTTTTCTATTATATACCTGTGATAGATACAGTAAAAGGTATGCACAGAGATTATTTGAAAGAGAATATACACTAAATTTTAGTCCAGTGATTTATAATGCTACGGCATATGTTTATAAAATAAAGTTTATGAAACACAATGATTTTAACAAATAGACAAGCACAAGTGTTTATCCGTAAGTATCCACAAGTATTTTTAAAGAATGTTTCCGAAATTTGTTTTTTGTAAAGTCAGGAAAATTTAACATCAATATAACATTTGACTAAATATTGCCCAAGATCTGGTATAAAAAGTCATGGAAAAGTCAGTAAATGACATTCTCATTAACTCATTAGTCTTTGATTGATTCACTGGGCATTTTAGTACATTCAAATTTACTCTAAGGGAATTACTTTTTTAATAAATCAATTTTCAGCAGTTTGTTAATTGCCAATTTTCTGGTGTTTGACGCCATCTAAGTTACAAATAGAGTATGGAAAGCCACCCTCCTGCCTATATAGAATCGGGTGCAAATAGCCTCTCGAAAAATTAAGAGTTAAAATTCCGTATTTGAATGGCTTTGTAAAATCATGACAGTATGGAAAAGATATTGAAAAATCACGGAATTTAAAGTACCAAATCCAGTAGACACCATTGCTAGTTATTACTTAAACCAAAGTGAAGAGATGACAGTTTTGCAACGAAGTCCAGAAATAGGGAGGGTTGCTTTTTAAAAATAATCATAAAAAAATCATTCTCTGCTTTTGCATATGTCATTTTTGCATTTTAGCCACCATATTGCTATACTTTACAGAAGACTTACGTGTTTTAAGTTGTGATTGTAAGCTAAAATGGAATTTTTGCCATTTTCGAAACGCTCAAATATTTTGAATATGTATTTTCAATGTCGTTTATTTTATTGCCACCAATTATTACAATTCCTGAAACTGACATGTTATTTTACACATTTAGCAAGTAGTTAAAATAAGCCAAATGGTTTTGTATATCATCTTGAGGATGATTTTTACCAAATATTTATGTTTTACCATGGTCATATCAGTACATATATTTTATGCAAGAAAATTAATATTTAAACATCATTAATAAAACGCATTTTATTTCGGTTTGTTTTATTTCCAATGTCCGTACTACCTCTCAAGCTGTTTAATTTATTTCTCACTTACGCAAAATATTCATATGTCAAGCAAATGTTTAGGCACGCATATAAAACAATAAGTAAATACTGAGCGTCTTGTTCAAATCTTCTCCAAACGAAAGCACAATCAATAAATTTGACGGCGCATTTTTGTCTCTTCGCAACCCTCACACAGTACATCACGGCCAGTATTTTTTTGGTCAAAGTATAGACGCTACATCTATCAGCAAGTTATTTCAGTCCTGTTGTCTCCACTTGTTATTGTCCTTGCATGCAGCGGTTGTCCAAATGGACATCAATACAATAGACCTTTATAAGCTCACAGAATCACAAACCACCAATCATCCTCCTTTTCAGCAATAACGCAATAATAATACGTCCCTATTCATCCCTTGGCCATCCCTAGTATGGGCAGTGAAAAACCATTGTTTCTTATGCATTCCCACTCAACGTTTCCTTTCTTCAAATGCTTGTTTGTGGTCAGCTGAATTAGGCTTAATTTGGCTCATCTTCAATTGTTGATTCCTGCATCTTTTAGGACGTCTTTTGCTCTCAAATTAAACGTGGAATATAAAAGGCAAGGGTTCTTCAGCCCCCAAGAGCCTATAGCTATTTATTCAGAGCAAGGCTTATGACAACATAAACCCAACTCAAAGCAGTAACGAAGAACGTTTTACAGGCAGAAAATCTAAGCATTCCGCGAAAGATACACTACATCATCAAGAACAAGACCAATAACAAGCCAGGGACACATTACACGTCGCCCAACTTTGTCAAGAGCAGCATTACCCAACGATATGGTGCGGATATACATGACAAAGAAGTCGTCTGAGGCGCAGAATTTGCCAATTAGGGACCACGCAGAGGCGGCTGGTTTATAGCACACATTGCACCTGGATTACTGTTGTCTTACTGCAGCACGTAAGCCGATATTGCACATCTAAATGGCTTGGACATGGCGATGGAAATTTAGGGTTAGCTATCAGAAAGTTGTTCATATTCTCGACAACAGCATACATGCAGTATTATAAAAATAAGACACTAAATTGTTATTTTTATGTTGCAACCTACAAGAAAAGATTCTCTTAAAACATGTCAATCTATATGTTGAAAACACGCATACGTGGGTTAAACAAAACCAATACATGTAGGCCTATGTAAACAGACAGTAATTTAATATTTCTGAGGCACGACATGCATAAGTTAATCTTCCCATGTCTTAGACAAGATTTTAAGAAAAGTACACCTAGTATGCATGTTTGTCACCTGTTAATAAAGTAGTTATTGGATGAAAAATTACAGATCAGGGTTAAACACTACTAATTGTATATCTTTCGTTGGGTTCTGCAAGCTAAAAATTCATGTGTTATCATAATGAAAATACTATATACAGTAAAACCTCCGAATACCGGACACTCGCGGTGCCGGACCTTTTGTCCGTTATTTGGAGGTGTCCGTTATT
>JAQIXS010002739.1:0-21152 GCA_034700785.1 Rossiulus vilnensis
CTCAAACTTTTTTAGATGCTGCACTTCCCGTCAACATTAGTAAAATAAAAGAATTTATAATAAACATACCTCAAATGAATTCAGGAACTGGTTGAAAGCCTTTTTATAACTCTCGTCTTTTGGGTGTTGAGAGAACACGGAAAACTCGGTTGCATAAAGAAATGAAAAATCACTGGATGCTACTTTGCCTCTCCACTGCACATTTGAAGCAAGAAGAAAATCTCCAGATTTCAAAACGTTGTCTAATCCAAAAGCCTATAACAATAATTTTAGCATGGTTCTATAGTGTGCACAATTAATTACAGCCCATCCAAATAAACAGATTGCAATGAAGCAGATGAAAGGCATAAAATACAGAACTAACCTTTAATCCACCCCAAAATTTGATAACAGCAATATCGAAATTGGCATCGGTCACATACAAGAAGTCAAACTTGCCCTGCTCCTGATAGCCAATGTGCACGATTAGGCCGATGATATCTATTTCACCGAATTGTGGAGAAAATCCCGGGATGCCAATACTAGCCAACGAAGTGAGCTTAATAACAAAGGATAACAAAAGTTTTAACAGTCTGGGTCAATAATTCGATGATGCACTCCAAGATGTACTTGGAGTATTATATTAAAGAAAATCGCACATTTCTCGGAATAAAGGTTTTCGATATAATATCATCAGATTCATGCTTTTCTTCAAGTTTTGTCAACTTGGTGGATTTCAATTGTAATTCCTGCTGGCGCATAGAACTGAAACTGAAAACATATTTCACAGTCTTAGACAAGGGTATAAAAAAGCCGATTACTAATAAATTGGTTTCCAATATCACCTGCGAGATTCAGCCATTAGATAATAGGCACAAAAAACTTTTCCCTCTTTTAACATCGTGCACACTTCTGGTCCTGGCTTCCATAACGTTATCAAGCATCCTAGATTAAAGTCACGTCTATGAGGCAATCCTACTATTCAGTACATCATGCATTTAAAATTAACAAATACCTGTGCGTTTCTGAAAATCTTTTTGCAATACTCCAATGGCTCGAAACTTCACAAAAGGAATAACTTTCCTATCCACCGCACACTAGTGCAAAAGAGTCACCCAACAATAATGAGCGCTTTGTTTGATCAATTCAGCATCGCTTCGCAAAAGCATACCTTTTTACTCTCATTATCCACAGCTTTCTGAATTTCAGCTTCAAATTTCGCTCGTTGATTTTCAATCAGCGCTTCCTTGTAATTGTTTAACGTAGTTATCTGAGTGTTGCTAAGACAGCTCTTCAAATGTCGAGAGACACAAATTTCGCCAATTCATTATTTTGACATTTCCAAATAACAATAAGCTTTCACTGTAAGATGATATACATTATTTTCTTACTTCAATATGAGAGGGATCTGCACTGTTTTCCAAGACTCTAAATATGTCGTCCCCATTGATTAGTCCTTTAATCTCATCTCTCGAATTGTTATTATTCCTGAACGAGCGCCTTGATGCCTGTGCTGAATAAGAATGCATTATGACGCTTCCACACAAGCATCTTTCGAGATAAGCGATGCTGTTATATGACATACCTCGTGTGTTTTCCTCGTGATCAAATTTGCTCTGCACGTCTAGAAAGATTTTTTCCATCAAAAAGCTTTTTTTATTCTCGAACTGCAAATCAGCCCTGTTGTTAGTTCTGTCGTTGTACACTGCCGATGTGCCGTCATTACGTTTTTCAAGATACTGCAATAATATATACGGAACAAGCATGATGCATGAATCATTCAAAATGCACACAAAAAACTGTCAGCATCAACAGTACCTGAATGGGGTAGATTCTTGCTACTAGAATGTGAACGCAGCCCACTAGACCTCCATCAGGAAAGAGAGAAATCAGGGGCAAAGGAAATGGTTTTGGGCAAGCTAAGTAGCCCAGCTTTGCATCCCATTTTGCTCGACGGCAACAGTTGGCACTTATTTTCAAGGCAAGATTTGCTGGTGCCTATAATAAACAAATCCATAACATTTTTTATGCTTCATGCGTGAGGTGTTATCCATTCATGTGAAAAACATAATTTAGCAAACTACCTCCAATGGTGGGCAAGCCTCTGCAGAACCAACTAATTCAGCACCATGAATTATCAGCTTTTGACCGATGCAAATCTGACCAGATTTCACGAGTCTTATCAAGGGGATATCTATGATAGCTTTCATGCTGTACCATCCATCAGTCAGCTCAATACACTGCAACAAAGTTTGTTTTACAACATTTATGGTAATACAGTACTAATGTAAACGGCTGAATAAAGATAGTTTTTCAGACTGATTTATACCTTAGTAGCACAAACATCATTCGATGAAGTAGAATCTAAGATAGTCGAGTCATCTTGTTGTTGTATTTGTTCGTCAATACTAACAACACAGAGCACTAGTGTTTTGGCCGGGGTGTCGTCCCTTTCTGTAATTTTCTTGAGGGCTGAACGATGGCTGAAGTCGATTTCACGATTATATCTGTAGTGCAGGCTCAACATTACTTCGTCTGGAGTAAGAAGCCTATAGAGAACTGTACCATTAGTACATTTGCAAAATTACAATGCTAGGAAATTAACTTTGCCCTAAATTGCCTTAAAGAATTCCATCACAATACTCACTAACCTGCCACCAAATTTCTTGGGAAAAGACACTTCCATGGCTGCAAGTTTCCAAACAATCCAACGATAATGATTGAAGACCCAAGTTTCGTCAACCAGTTTGGAATCAACGCCTGCTGTATCTAGAAATGCTCTGCCAAACGAAATATAAATATTAATATTTGCATAGAAATTATCAAAAACAGGAAAATTTAATACCATTGACTCGCCTATAAAATTCTTTTTTTCCTGCCAAATTTTCCCCATCAAAAATTAAACGTGAGCCACTTGTGAGAGTGACTTCAGCACAATCCAGATGGGAGCCATCATAGTGTTCTTCCCATAAAAACTGATAGTCACCCGCGTTGTAACTTTGAATTTTCAACGTCGACATTTTGACACCGTGCATTATTGCCTTAAAACAGAAGCAACAACAATTTTGTAATGCAGGCATGCTAAAATGTAATATATCTTACAAATGTTGAAAGTCTAGAACCAACACTGCAAAATATTCAGTAACTAATTTTAACTTACCTCATTAGAGGAAACTCTCTTGGGTAGCGTCCCATTAACGATACTCCGAAGTGATTGTTTGCTTTCTTTCAGCAATTTTTTTTGCCACAAGACTCCCGTTACTGGCAGCACTTTAACCCGCTTTCTTTTTTCGATACTCAACAACTGTTCTTCAACAGCTAGCAATCTTATTTGCTGGATCTCATGCGGCACTAATTTCGATGGTACAGAACGCCAATAACATTTGTTTACGTTATTGCTTCTGGCAACAATTACCGATGAATCGCCAGTTCCATTTGCGCCCATCTCTGGAACGGAAATCTGAGGTGACGTAAGACACAAACGAATAGCATTATGTGAAAATAGTTTCTTGGGTCGACCCTTGATTGGCGACAGCCATGAACTTGAGCGTTTACCACCCTGCAAAAGATAATGGAAACGTGGTGAGCTCATCAGACAAAATTATATGAATCATTGAAAACATGACGTAAAAATACGTTCCTTACCTTGATAGGTGTACAAGTCATTTCATCAGCCAAAAGAGCGTCTGTACTTTCCATGATTTCAGCTGACATTTCATTTTGAAATCCTGATTGTACAGTATGATGTTCATCCACAATCCCAATAGAGGACACTTCTGGTGAAGAATGAATACTGCAGCCCTTTTCAGCCAAAATAGTGTCATCTTCCTTAGTCATGTCATGTGAAAATTCTTCTGAAAGACTGCTCCAGTCATCCATTGGACAAAGCTGCAACTTGCTCTCTTGGACACTACTGTATGGACTGAGGGGCACTTCTTGCAATCCTGATTCTGATTCATCGTTATTAGTAAACATACTTCTCGCTGCTTCAAGCGATTTCTTGGACACAAACACGTTTTTCTCACTGGCCAGTGACAATCCAAAACTTACAGGACGCGTCACTGATGTCTTTTGTTCAATTATAGGTGTGCTGCATCTCATTCTTTTGCAAACGTTTTGCTCACAATTGTCAACAGTGTCAAATGTACGTTTTTTACATGTATCACTGACAGAAACACTTTTAAAAGGCACATGGTGAATATCTTTGATAACAGATAATTCTGAGGCATTTTGAATTTCAAAATCTCCAGAGCCAATTTTAAGATCCGGCACTGTTGCAAAAGGTTGGCTGCTATCGCTCTCCTGAGAACTGCCAATGATAGCTCTGCTAGTGTTTTTTGATAGAGAAACCCGAGCTTGCTGCAGAGCAACAGCTGATACAGGTGCTCCCTTACCACTTGCTGTAACAAATCCATTGAACACCTTTTGAGCATGGTCAGTATTTTTACTTTTATCTTCGTATCTGTTCGAGGTTATTGGCCCATCTTCCACAACATCGTCTGAAAACGAGTTGTTCTCCACAGACATAAACCGAGAAGCATTCTTGTCCAAGTTGGTCATAGTCTGTTCTGAGTCCAAACATTCTTCAGAAAAAATACGTTTTGCCTTTTCCAAAGCACTCTTTGATATGTGCACTTGCCTTCCACTTGCCAAAGAAAACGATGGGAAACATGCATTTGCACTTCTAGTAGCTAAATTATCTCGATGAGGTTTTATAAAGGCTTGTTTCCTAGAATCTAACATTTTCACAGTGTTATTATTATTTGATGCATTTTCAACATTCTCAAATTCTCTTCCAACTTCTGTTGATGACACAGGTTTTTTAACTTCAGAGACAAACAACAGAGGCAAATCATCCTCCTTAACCATGTTTCTAGCTTTCTCCAGACCATTCTTTGATATCAGTACTGCCTTTCCACTAGCAGTTGAGAATCCTTGGCCAGCTGTTGCATTAGTACTTGTGAGCTTTATCAATTTTGGAACATCTGCAATTGAGGCTTTGCTCCTGCTACCATCTTCCAAAACACTTTGTGTAATTTTAGGGCATTCATCCAAATTTTTACATTCCTCCAAGTCTTCCTTCAAGAAAATGCTTCTTCCTTTATCCAGTGCTGCTTTTGAGATCACAACTGACTTCCCACTAGCAGTTGAGAACCCTTTGCATGCTAACTGAGGGGGAATGTTGACTAACTCAGAAATTCTTTGGTTCATGGGAAAATGCCTTTCATCAGATGGTTCAGAGTTTTTCTCATCCATGAAGCCATCAAATTGTATAAGTTCAGGCATTTCTACCTCCGACAAATCATCGTCCTTAAAGACACGTTTAGCCATCTTCAAAGCAACTTCTGACACTACGACTGGCTTTCCACTGGCAGTTGAGAAACCTTTACAAGTTCTTGGTGGTAATAAATTCATAGCAGCATTTGCCTTCAATGCGACCGAATTTTGGATATAGAAAGCTGCCTCATTAACAGATCGTTCACTTTTAGGCTCATTTTGCTTGGAACCGAATATTAGGGGATTATCTATTTTTGACACTACCGTGTTACTTGTTGTCCTATCAAGTTTTGCTGTTTTGCTGGAACTGTCACTTGTGGCACTTTCCTCAGTTTTACAATCAGCCAATGTCTTATTTTTATGTCTAGAAGGCGCTGGATGGTGCTCAGGGCAAGGTAGGAGTGGTAATTCATCTTCATTGCATGTGCTTTTTCCTTTTCCTAAATCTGTTGTCATCAGCAGGAGTTTTCCACTAACTATTTCATTTTCTACAGCGGTGCATGACGCCTGTGTTTGGCTTTTTTGATCAGTATTCTGCTCGATTAAACCAACAGCTTGTTTGCCCAATTGTTTTTCGCAGTTCATAAGCATTGAAAGACTATCTTCCTTGAATACATTTTTCGCCTTTTCCAAGGTAGCTTCCGACATCATGATCGATTTAACACCGGCTGAAGCACAGCCTTTGAATTCCATTTGAGCTTGGCCGTCTCTATTAGACAATTGGAGTGCATTTTGTTCAGGTTGAACTGATTTGTTCGATGCCATAGGATGTTCCATTTGTGCAAGTTTTGCAGGGATACACAGCTTCGGATGGCGATTACCATCGCCCATTTCAGCAAGTTGCACGTTTAACTCAGTCTTCTCAATACTTTGAAGCTTTGCTCTAGCATCAAATGAGGTAATGTTCAGAAAGAGATCATCATCTCCATCCTCCAATACGTCATAGGATCCAGTCAAGCTGCAGATGTTTCTATTTTGTATTGTCGATTCAAAGAAAACCTTTGGTTCAGCAGATTTTCCAATATTTGATTTTGGACTTAAAGTGTCAGTTTGAGTTAAAATGTCATTATGAGTATGACTGCTTGATTGACCTTGTTCATAATTTTCTTCGAATTTGGCATCATTTCTCTGACCAGAATCTGGCAAGTTCACAAGATCTTTTTCCACAACCTGCAGCAATTTAGATTCAACATTTACAGGGCTGTCATCCTGTTCGAATTGTTTTTCAGCAATAGCCGAATTAAAATTCATGTCGTCAGCCGAAACATCAACTTTCACAGCACAAGGACCCATCGGCAATTCAACGTCATTTGGTAGGTATTCTTTTAGAGACGTCGCCTGGATAATACATGTAACAGAGTCTTCCGTGGAAACCGGTCCCGGCACAATCATGTTTTCTAGTTGCATGTATTCTTTTTGAAAGTTATCCATGCTGGTGCACTCAGATAGCTTGCATGACTCTACTTGTTCAGCGATCAATTCTGAGTTGTCATTCGCCTCATTATATCTGGTGGATAAGTCAGGGTCACCTTCAAGAGTATTAGAAAGCTCCGAACCAACGTATGTATCGTTGTCAAACGGTTCATGTGGAATCAGCACTGGTGGTGGAGTAGTTGCATGGCACATAGGTGATGTGTTGACAGTAGTCTCTGTCCATGAATTTTCTTCGTTAATCACATTATCCTCTTTTTGGCTTGCATCTATTTCAAAAGAAATAATGAGCGTATATACAGGATGATGCAATATTTTGTCTGTATATGTATTTCAAAATAAATGATGTTGCTATAGTCAAGTGAAAAAACGTTTGACTTACAGAGTTTGACACTACGAACTGCAGATTTGTATCCTCGTTTTGAACATTTTGGAGTATCTTCACTGTCGCAGCAAGAAATCGGGGCAGGAGTAACTGGACTTTTTAATTCAGCCTCTGCAAACAGCCCATTTGCCGTTTCCAATACACATGTTTTTTGGCTAGAGACTCCTGATGGTGTCAAATTTCTAAGCGGTGTACAGTCAAGACGTGAACAGTATTCTTCAGATGATTCTCGATGTCTCAAATTGATTAACTTTATGGAATCCAACGTATGTTCGCTGTCAGAATTATCGGCCTTATATTCAGGTATATAAAGCTGGGAATTAAATAACTTCTTTGAAATTGCTAGTTTATTTACTTTGCATTGATAGTCATCAGCGAAAGAATTGCCTAGAATAAATTATTTTAATACCACAGATTAAAAGGAGCAGGGCATCATTTAATTGAAAGCTGCACATCATTATAAGGAACTACCTTTTGCTGATTTGTCCACTGATTTACTCAAATTAGGAGTGGCCATTGAACTTGACCAGGATAATTCATTTCCTCCCATTGTTGCACCAAGACTTAAAGTCACATTATCTGGTGTACTATGTAGCAAATTAGAGGCCCTAAGGATTAAAAAATTAAATTACTCTTAACCTATTTATTCCAGAATGAGAAAAGACTTTGAAATGGATGAGCAGTAATAAAAAATTAATAAGAATGCAACATGTGATAGATGTCAAAATCTTGTACTACACAATATATAATATGAAAATTAAAAATGAATTAATCTATAAACACTATGAATAACTGCTGGAGTTACCTTCCAACACACTGAACAAATGGGCTTATTTCATACATGCTTGGCGTTTTCAGCAATTTATCGATGTCCACATTTGATGGAGTATCTAAACAATGATGTTCAATTATGTTGGAGCATCCTGAAAAGTACAGGTGAACATGTCATTAGATCATATTTTCAAATATTATGCCACGCTGATACTCGATTACAACAACAATAAAAACTGGCACTTCTTAAATATGTCAACATTTTCACTAATACCTTTACAACGTGTTCGTCGTGATAAAATGGGGCTCAATGGAACTGATAATGGATGATTAGGACTGTTTTCTTGGGGGAAATCGATTTCCGCCACATTGGGGGCCAAGTCGTGCACATCTTCAGATACCACTGAGGAAAACTCAATGCTAGGAGCTTTACAGGTAAACCATGATCTATCGACTTCACCTAGTTCTTGTTTTAAAAATGAAAGAAGAAAACAAGTCAACAAACAATAAAGTTATGAGATAACATATTGGATATGCTATATTTTTTAGAAACTGTTGTGACATTTGCCACGATAGAAGCACTTGCAGAAAATGCCACTTGCTGAATAGCTGGCAAATATTTGTTAACTAATCCACCCTGCATTGATATATATGTTGTCATTTCATTAAACGATAATTAAACACCAGGTTTACTTACCAAGAAGCGCATCTTGTGTAAGCAAACAACTGAAATTCTGCGCATGGCTAACGTTATTATCGCCAAAAACAACAAATTCACTCCCTCGTTGGTCGTCGACGGTATTTCCATCGGAGTCTGAAGTCTTCTTTGCGGTCATTTCAGAGCTCTGTTTCATCAGAAGCCAAGTTTAGTTATCGTTCATCTTTCAGGGCCAATTCAAACCGAAAACGTGTGACAACCGCTCGACTTTTAAGTTATTCTATGACAACTACAAATGCACTAACTTATTTCAACAAGTAAGAGCGATAACTCATCAGGAAATTCAAAGATATCTGTAGCGAAGAACGTGTACTTCGAGCACTGCTTCTGCTTTCCCGCTCCGCATTCTCACTTCTTACTTTGAAATTGATGCCGAAAACAAATGCGGCAGCCATGTTGAGAGTCACATATTTTTTTTGGAACAATGAATCCAATTGAAAGCTTTCTTATTTTCGAATAGAGTCATTCCCTTATTATAAACATTTTATATTATTATTATAGGTTTGATCTGGATGAACCGGACTATCCATTTGAATCAAGATCAAAATGACGTGTATCATGAAATTTCACCAAAAATTAAATTATTAGGCCGATATGCAACTTATTATAAATAGCCTACAGTATATACATGTATATAAATTTACAGTGTAGTTTCACGTGTATTATGTCATGACTTTAATATCATGATAGTCAGTCAGTAAATGTCACGACATCTGTTTGATATTTAAGCAGACATTGACGCGTTTGAAAACCGAGGATTTTGGTATACATTTCTATAGGCCTACTAAATTTGTTTTTAAAATATTTGTAATGTTAACGTATCAAAAATACCAATTGAAAATTGTGGATTTATGCCAATATTTAGATCCAAATATAGTCTATGGAATATTAAGAAATTCAAGTAGAAACCATTCTCATTTTTAGAAATATTTGTCTATCTGAATTAATCTGAAGAAATCATCATAAATATTTACAGGAAGACGTAACGTACTCGGTAGGCAACATTTTTAGAAAAACCTGATCACAAATGATTGATTTGAGTGTACTTGCTGGTGTACTATTTTTAATAATGAAAAGACAAAGCCGAAAGCTTATGAAAAACACGATCGGAAAGATCGAGCATTCATCCGGCGAGCATAGGCCTATCCGGCATATTTCTTGCGGAATATTGCATACTAAAAACTACAGTTTTTCCTAAAAACTATATTTTACTAAAAGCTACAATTTTTTAAAAATATAACCGTCCATGGGCCATGCACGCATCACCAGCCATTATCTTGTTGGCCCTAGATAGGACCATGGCATTCCTCTCTGGTTTTCGGCCGTTGACCGCAGTTTGTCAGGGACGTGCAAGATATCCGCTTTTTAACAACCTGCTTGACCTCTGCCGCACTTCACCGGCTGAGAAGTTCCAAGTTCCATTGTTGATTCTGGCCAAGGAGTCGTTGGTCATCAGGACATCACGCTTCCCCACCATTCTTGGAATCTTGGATTCTCTGTCTGACTTGCGAAACAAAGATCTCCATTTCTTGCTAGCAGATCTGCTAAGGAAAATAATCTGATCAGTGAAGTCCCTCGTGAGAAAATCTTGCCAAAAATACATAGTGTCGCTCCCATAGTTTCATTACCTGTCATTAATAACTAAATTAGAAAATTAGCAACTTGCATATGAGAACCCAAAAAGCATTTTCAGGCAGACTGTTGCACGTGAAAATCAAGAAATTTTGATGCAATACTAAAACTTTATGATATTAATTGCATAAACTTGCAAATTTTACAATGATTCTCATAATCTAGATTCAGGTCCCACATCAGCAGTTCTAATTATTATATGTAATCCAAGCATTGCTCGGAAGCTTTCCAGGTGCCGCATTCCGTGTCACGCCTGATTTCAGCCACTATCAAACGCTTACTGTTGTTCTTGATCTTCTTCATGTCCTTTTTGGTTTGACGTTGGACTACTCATTTCCGAAGAGTCTCTCGTGCCGAGGTGGTACGGACTCAGGGAAGTAGGACATCGTTTTTGTAAGTCGTCAAGCCAAAGATAAGCCACCTGTAGAGGACACAATGAGCGATTCCATATCATAGGAATGCATGCACAGTGTAGGCCTATGTAACACTTTAGAGTAACAAAATTCTTACGATCAATTGCTTATCAATAATGAAATTAATTTCAAGGTCATCGTCGTCATTGCCGAATGGGTTGAATAGGCTTTCGGCAACCTGCGGATTTAATGAGAGCAAATGTCAAGAATCAGGAAATTTGAGATTAAAGTTAATTGATTTGGTTTTAGTACAGTTTATTAACTCGCCTTAAGCCATCCCATGTAGAACACAAATTGAATAATGGTGAAGACGGGCACGTAAAGATCGATTTCGTGATTTTTATATTTTTTGGCGGGGTCCAAATACTGGCGTCCAATCAGACAGATGATGAAGAATAAATAGACGGACCAGGTTACGACCTTGATCAGGCAAAATACAAAACCAGGCAAATGTTGTTGAGGTGTGAACCGTATTCAAACATCACATCTGATGATCGTGAAAAATAAAAATACCGCGATTATGAGTATGTTTTGGTTAGATTTGGGTAGTTAATGGAGGCATTTTTGAAAATATTCTTTATTGGCTTTTTGCTAATTGCTGGAATATGTTCTGGTTTTCTTAAATGAAAATGTTCTCTTGTTATACAGAAGTAGTCTATAATTTCCATACAAATGATAGAAAATTTAAACACTTAATTGGAATTCATTTTTCTTTTAAAAAATTAATCTCAAATGAGGCAAATGAGGCAATGATTACATTACCATAAGAAACCACAATTACTAAACGAAACACCGCAGCTAAAATGCTTAGAAAATACGTGAAATACGTGTTTGAACTCCAAACACTACACGTTGTTGGTATCAATTAGCCCTAGCTCAATTTTTATGCCATGGTCACATTTGTAACATTATATTCTCTTACACTGGTCAAACCTACACAAACCTAACAAGTAGTTTAAATACATAACTGGTTACAAATGCAAGTATAATAATTCTATAATGATAATTAGCATTATTTGACAACATTGTCACCTACTTGAGTGTAAACCAACGGTAGTGGGACCCAGTCGTGACGCCAGAGAAGTGCTAATTTCGATCTCATGTCATTAAACTCCTGCATGAGAACACAAAGTAAGCAGTGATCAATTGCCCATATATCACCCAAAATGCGCAACCATGGAATGCTATTCTGCGGCGATATTCCGAAGCTAGGCTTCACTTTTTCATCATTATTACGCAATACGAGGTAGTGAGAGCCTAAAGGTTTTTGTACATTTTGCTTTCTTTAAACGTACATGCATTTATTGAGTGAATTAGCAAGTAAAGTGTCGTCACTTGGGTTTAGTCTTCATTGGTTTTTTATAAGAGTGGATTTAGGGGGGTTTTTTTGGTTGCTGATATTCAGGTTCAAACTATTATGACATTACAATATATTACATGGTGTGCTGTACAGTACGTGAGTTCTCACGTAGTACGAATTCGCACCACGTTTTCCACACCATTATTTTTTTTCTTGATTTATTTTGTCACAATTCAACATTCTTACTTCCACAATATGCTTCATGGCTATGTCGCTTTTGATCCTCTCTTCTGTTCGAGCTTTGGTTAGCAAGTCAATAAACCAAACCATTGGCATCCAGTATTTGTGAACCGAAATATGGACACTTTTATAAATTTCCAATTCTTCCACCGTCATATACCCTATTGATGCATAAATACAATGTCAACATCTCACAGGCGAAGAAAAGGATGTTCATATTTTGAGCACATGATTCTGCTGCTGTTCGTGGAGAAAATGATGTATTTGTGATTCAGGATTTAACAGAATTAAAGAAAATTTAAAGTACACTGCTATTTTCTTAAATTAAATAACTCGTTATTAATAAGGCGATTGTTTAAAAACTCTTGGAAAAATTCTGTGTTATAATAATTTTACGCAGTACTTTTATCGCTAATACCATTCAGGTAATTTTTTTTTCAAAATTTAATAAAATTTGAACTGCAACATACTTTTCCTAAATTATGCAAAGATGCTATTTCTTAGCAGATGAAACCATTAAGACATCTCCTTCAGAATTCAATCTGGTTAGGTAATTATTAATTTTGTTATAATATTGAAAGATCCCATGTTAACATTCGCTGAAAAAAGTTCAAGTTTCTTAAAATTTGTAAAATTCAAAAAATAGTGCAGGAATCTATAATGTTTCATTTTCTCAGTATTTTTCAATGTTTACAATTTTCTAAGCAACCAATACACATAGGCCCACGTGAAAAAATATCGTTGGTTTATTTTTTCAGCATAATTATTCCGATTGCTAGAATCTATTGACTTTAAATTGCATGGTCGTGTTTATTACGAGTAAATATGTTCAAACAAGAGCATATGCTCATGTAAACTGCGTTGGAGAACGTTCTATTACTGAGGAATTTTTGGACATCCCGTATACTTGTATCTTCACATAAAAACGGAGTGTCCACAAAGTCCCTGTTCATTTGGAATAATTATGCAAATTCATTGATTTTTGATACATAAAACCACAACAAGATTTTAAGAACCTCATAATTCAACCATATCTTACCAGCTTTCACGAAATGCTGCAAGGTTGGAAATCGTCTCTTGACAGCCGAGCTAATGAACTGCATATACAAGAGGAACATGAGGTTCCAGTACCTGATTAAATTACGTCGTATCAGGTGAGTTCGGTCGTCGGTGCCCTCAATGTATATTATCATTGCGTTCAGTAATCTGCGATTTGAAAACGTAAAAGAACTGAATTTCATACAGCAATCTTTTGGACTCATCGGATGACTGGCGATATATAGAGTACAAGAAGCTGAGAGATCTAAAGGCAAATCACAAGACAACCTCAAAACTAATGGCAAAAACCATCAATATTGAACATTTCAAATTAATTTGTTGATACATCTTAAATCATTAATGTTAAACATGAATAGTTCTCAGAAATCAACCTAAATTTGTTCCATAATGATGAACTTTATATCCGTCAAATTCGAAGCCATTATTGAAGATTTTATTGATTGAAAAGAAAAAATACACTCAATATTGCCATCAAATTAACAAAATACGTTTAAATTAACGGACACATCAGTTGAATTCAAAGATCTTGTTCCAAATCGTCAATATTAAACAAAATGGTTTCAAATTATAATAAATGGCTTCAATTTAACAAAATGTATTAAATTTGCAACTATGTTATATCTGTACGATATATGACGAAATTATCAATATTGAAGCAAATAGCTTCTATTTCATCTATGCGCTCAAATTTGTTAAAAGTCATACATGTACCTGTCAGGAGAAGGGATGTTTATAAATTGAGTCCACCAACTTTGCACGACCAATGAAATATAAAATCCCAGCAGGAAAGACAACGGTATGAATTCTATAAACTCTTCACAAAACATAGAGAGAAGCTCGAATGTGCTGTAAGAAACCAAAATATTAATTTGTTGAATTTTTTTAAGAGAGACACTCATCCGAAATTGTACATGTTAATCAGATATCCCAATTTTCTTTTTTGCCCATCATGCCCCGATAATTGTCGATTAGCTTTAATTAAATATTGATGAAGTTGCCACTGGCTCATTTGTAACACATGGCTATGCAAATTATCCAACATTTTAATGAATAGTTATGAAACTTTGTTAGGTTTACATGTTCTCATAAACAACTACTAAGCCAACCTATTTATCTAGCTAGCATCTTTATGACATGCTTACTCACGTCCTCTGATCAGCGTTGAGTGCGTATCTGTATAAAATCCTTATGACTATGTAGGCAACGATGAAGACCAGAAGCTCCCTATAGACTAACTTATAAACACTCCCTTTCCACTTGAACAACAAGGGTGCGAAGCCATTGAGGACACCGGAAGAGATGTTGGGGTGATACCTCACAGTCATCCTGTGAGCTCAGCAATATGCTGGAAAGCCAGCCTGATGGAGTGTTTGGCTGACAGCGGACTGCAGAAGGCCATTAGTTTTATGAGGACAGATACTGGTGCAGTCTGCAAATTTTTGAAAACTGTTGCACCACTGTTGACTACTGTGTACTCACATTTTGCAGACTATTGTAAGTTGAAGACGAGGAGCTTGAAATGATGCCTTAACGGCAATTGGAAATTCTGTCAATTTCTGCTGAAGTGACTTGCTTCTCCAGCAATTCCTGGAGAGCAGCTGTCTTTTGTCTTAGGATAGAGCAATTTCAAAACCGTGGAATTCTTTGGCACGCACTGCGCACGTGCAATAATATGCGCCACGAGTATCAATATTGGCATGTTTGAAACATCTTGAGAGGAAATGCGCATTTTTGTATTTGTAAAAACGTTCAATTCAATTCAAAAACGTGTTATTTTCAACGAAAAAACGTTTTCTAGGAATATCCCAAACTCGAGTTTGAATGGCAAGTGTCTTAACACAGCCAATATTAGAGGAATCGAGGTTCACAACAATCGAACGATCTTGCCAAATTCATGTATTATGGTTTAAATAATAATTCATTATATGAAGCAAAAAATGAGGAAAAATGGACATGTAGTATTAGTGGACAACCCCTGACCATCATAATTAAAAAGATTTTGATTTCCGGGACCCTTGCCACATTCTCGAATGCCATTTCAATTGTTAACTTACCTGTATTTGCATTATTCGCCTACACCCGTTCAATTGACGCTGATGTTTACTGATGATAATTTAAAAATTACTTAAGTAGAAATGACGTCGCTTTACGTTTAGTGCCAATAAATTCCTAAATTTTTTGTGAGCGTAGTGAAGACACTGTCTTAAGCTAAATGTGACATAAGGTAAGTAACCTTAATAATTAGAAATTTAAAACAAGAAAGAGTTACATACAGTATACGAGCTCATGTACGTATTTTCCTTTAATATTGAATTTTATCGAAATAAATGGCAGACATTAAACTGCAATTCACTGCACAAAAGACTTAGGAATTAAATAACGTTAATTGATTTACGAAATAATGTTATACTGCGAATTAAACTGTAGGTTGTTTTTTGTCATAACGATATTATGAACAATTACATTTATTGGTAGATCTGATACGTTCTCCAGAAATATCTATAGCATTTTTTAAAAAGTAACGTAAGGATCTTTTTGAAGAATCTTGTTTTCAAAAAAAGAAAGATAGAAAATTACGTAAATCGAATAAAGATGTTGTTTTGACTGCGTAATTAAGGAAAGAACGAGGGAGAAATTTTGTGAAAACGACCCGAAATAATTGATTTTATGTGCATTTTTCTAGTAATATTAATAACCATGGAATGCTGAGGACAATTTTTATTGTGAGAAACCAGCTAAAAAGTGCATCTTAGTCGACGCTCTTAATTAATTTTCTGAAATAGTAATACTGTACATTACGGGCATATTGAAAAACACGACTAGAAATAAATGTATATCTCTTGAAATGTTTTCCAAAAATCTTGTTATAAAAGGATATGCTGGAGGCAACCTTTTCATTTTTTGCAGAAAACCACAGAAGCTCGTTAATAAAGCATTTGGTGGCTGAATACACAGGGTACTTTAGAAAACAAGAATATATAGGCTAGAAGCAAAAAATGATGAAACTTTTTTTCCCCTAAAATGGATGTAATTCGTGTATTGAACATGCTTGAACAAGCCGGATTACAGGATATACAATCATGGCCTTCTTGTACGAACCTGTTCAAGAAGGCGATTTAAAAACTAATGAACTTTCATTAGACTCAAAACATGTTGTTCTCAGGCCAACCCATCAGTCCAATTTTCAACGGGACCTCTTTTGGAGGGTACGTAATGACGCAGGGCTGGTGTAGGATAGAAATTTGGGCGTCAGAGAACAAGTAGGCATTCACCTGTTGAACGAGGTTGCAGGTGAGGTTGTCTTGCGAGCGAGGTGCACTGCATTCCACGACTGCTTCCTGGATTTCCATCGCCTGACAAGTATTCATTAAAAAACGACAGTACGGGGAATAGTTCTGGAAAGTTTCACGAAGCAAGCAGCCACTACAACAGGTTGAAGAAGAAATTGTCTGCAAATGAATATCAAATACGGCAAACTTTTTCAAATAAGTGTATTACTCCTTATGGTGACAAGTCGACTCTCGGGTGAGTAACTTTTGTTATATAGGCCAAGTTACAGACGCGTCTAGCAAAAATTGAAGGATTTTCGTGAAATCCCAAGGTCTTAAATGCGTTATTGTATGACCTAGTTTTCCAGTGTAAGCGCACGGAATGATTATGATCATTCATCATCGAATAAAACAGAATTCAATCATTTCATTAATAAAAAAGTTTGGCATATTTTGTTTTCATCTACAAGATTCCGTCATTTCGTTTTATTTATTCATTTTTCCGATAACCGTACTTATCAAACTTTTTTTCGCAGTAAAAATTGTTCAGGTCCTTTCTAGGTTCGGTTAATTTTGTTGATGTCATCTGATTGTCGAAACGTTCACTTCATTGGCATTCAAAGGCTTGCTCAATTAAATATATAATACCAGAAATTTCCGGAATGAAGTCCGTTTGATTTACCCTGTCCATAGATTGTTTACCAAATTGATACACACGATGACAAGTATTTCAAAATAGAAACGAGTGTCGAACTGAAAGTATTTGAACTATTAAATAGCAATAACTTTCAACTTCAGTATCTTTTTAAACTATATTCTCAATATAGAATAAGGAGTTCTATTTATTAAAACCACAATGACGTCATGCTGTCTGAACAATCATTTTCATAAAGGTTCTACTTGACCTATATAATGAAAGGCGAATACCAACTAATTTGCTAGATTCTATGCTCAGTTGCATTCTGTTCCCAAAACATGCACGTAACAAATCGTGACGATTAAAATACTAGTAAATACATAGTTTCAAATTTAGACCGTATTGGGCAAATAGTATTAAAATTCACGTTTCTGTCAGATACAAATGTAATTATTGTACTAAACTGTACTAATGAAAAAAACTAGCGTTTCGATTAACTTACCGTTGCTATAGGCTACATTAGTGGGGGAGTAAATTTTTTTGCAAGAAAACTATTTATTAATTGCTTAAGCAACGAAAATCCAAACATAAACTTGAAACTTGAAATCTATTTCTGATATTAACGTCTGTCCAGATATATTCCAGTGTCAAAATGCATATGCAAATGCATTTGTGAAGAAATTTAATGTGAAGAATAATTATTGCAATATTTATTTTATTTTTATTATGTCATTTGAATGATGCTATTCACACGTTCATTCACCATCATGTTCCGCCATCAGTTTTTTAAATTTTGTTGTAGAACAAAAAACGTAAATTAGAATAATAATAGAAGCATAATTGAAATTGACTACGATGCTTTAATTATTCTTATGTGATCCAAACTGTGTTATTAGGTCTTGGGAAATATTATGTAACACCAATAAATTTACAGTTTATATTACAAAACAGGAATTAAATGACGATGTTCGTCATACATTCCAAATTGATATAATCATTGTCAATGCTACAATAGACTCTTATTTTTCTGATGGTGGGATGGTTGTAGGGCTACAATATAATGCAACAGCGAGTACCATGTGTTTAGTGAAAAGGATAACGTTGTGTAATAATTGCATTGAACGCTTGAATAATGATGTTATTTTGAAATACCAACATGTTTAACTTTTACTAAGTGGGCATGCTATGTTGGTCATTACAGTATTTGAGGAAATGCGATATGAAAAAGACAATGAAAGTATAAAAGCATTGTGTAAAATTGTGATATACGAGGCATGGTGACAAAGACTAGTTTTATGTTCCAGAATCAAATACATATACAAGGTATATACTTGTAGAAAATCTACTCGCAAGTATTTACATATTTTATTATTGAAATTTTTAATCTAGAGGCATTTAAAACCATATTACATAACATGCCAACATGAGGATATGCTCAATATCTGTCATCTTTAGAATACGGCCATTTGTCCAATATATGATTTATGAAAAGAGCTTGAGTATGAAAAAGAGCGTAAGTGTTAGTTGTCAATTCAAGAGCGCTAACCTTGAGTCCAAATATGACAAGAAATAGGTGGAGTACAATTTTTTTTTAAACGCCACCAGGGAAAATTGCAAGTGTTTCATAAGGGACAACGCATGCAATTATCTTGGTTGTTTAGGGACAGTAAGAGGAAATGATTTTTTTAAGTGTAATTCTGGAAAATAATACAATTGTAGGTGTGTACCTGGGTGTAATTTACTTATCATTTAATGCAAAAACCAATGTTACAAAATTAGGAAAAAGTACCGTAAAATGTCGTGTGCACTACGTTTTATTTACACGCATTGTTGCATTTTTAAAGGAAATGATTTTATCGGCATGCCAGCTCTTAGCAACTACTCAAGATTTAAACTCACTCTTATCCTCATAATTACTGTATTTGGTCACTAAAACCTCAACATTAACAGTAGATGTAATTAAATGTCTATGGAAATTCACCCGAATGTGATGTCGAAAGGTTCAGTGCAGTAGCACTATAAAAGAGATTATTTCAAACCACCCAATACATGCACCCAAATTCTATTTCAAGTTCATAAAATAGCGCTTGGGTCTACACATTAAAATAACAATGGAATAATTTTCCTTTATGATTACTACTTTTCATTGTAAAAGTATTTCTTTCCGGCTGCCAGAAATAAGGATTAACAAGAATTTGAAAGTTATTTATATTGGTGTACGTTTTTAATTTTTCTCAATCGCAACTTTCTACGATTGGTTGTTAATTTAAAAACATTTTCAGCCGTTGTACGAAGATGTTGGACATGTCAATCACGGGGGGAATATGGCGATTGCAGGGATCCATTTCTCGTCAATCCAACAAATATGGAGTTTTACCCAGGAGCAAACGCAGCCCCTTGCGCTTCAGGATGGTGTGGAAAAATTATCGAAGGGGATGAAGTCCGTAAGTTTTTTTCATTTAAATTAAATTACGACTAAAGTTTGTTTCATTTACTACCGTTATCATTACTAGAAACAGTATTGAAAGTTCTACTGCAATTGTCACTAGTTGAAAAATTATAATTAATAAAAAAAAAATGTTATAACTTATTACAGAGTATACCGTGGCCACAAGACGTTTATGTTTACCAAGGCCCCCAGATGACAACCAAGAAAGATGCGCTGAAACATTTTACAAGAACCGGAAAGTTTTTATGTGCTTCTGCATGGGAGATCTCTGCAATTCTGGTCCAATGACAACAAGCAGTTTTTTGGTTATAACTGCAGGCGTTTTGCTTCATAGGATTTTATTTTGATCTTATGCAATTACGAACAAACGAGCACCATCTCAAGTAGAACCAACACTGGCAAGAATCTAAGTCGAACTGTCCCAAAATGTAAAATAACGAGGCGTGCAATATCGCCCGTACTGTGAGCAGCGTCCAAAAACAGACAGGTCAAAAGGATATTTTAGATAGCATGTGTTTGAGATTTTTATAACGGTCAATTTGTGCACGAATAAAACGTTTTATTAAATATACTTTGCGTTGGACAATAAGATTTCTTATTGCTATAACAATATACAGTGTATTATTTTCAATTATTGCTAAATGATATCGTGTCTTTCTTTATGCCAGTCCTCCATGAAGCAGTTTTTTGCTTTCTTTTTGTGTTGTTAAAACGTTTAAAGACATTTTTAACTACAACTGACGATTGCAGATTAGCAAAGGAAAACACGAATGAATACAGACAGATGTACTACAGATGTGATAAAATGTGCTCGCCCCCATATTTGGTTTCTTAAATATCATGGTAATCTCAACTTGACTAAAACATATCACTGTAACGTTTCAAAATGTCTTATAATGTATTCATCCATATATTGGAGATTTTCCTTATTAAAGAACAAGTAGCGCTCTTTATTGAATAACACGAATGACACCAACAAAACTAAAGTATAGGCCTACATACATGCTAGTATTTATTTATACGAATAATTTAGACTAAATAAAACGTTGAAATGAATTAGCTGCTATTTTTTTGGTTAAAATCAATGATAAACATGCACATGCATATACAAAAATTCACAAAATTCCATAATGTATAAATTGCAAAGTAGTGTGAATTTTTGAAGTATCTAAATGACCACTAGAGACGGCATGTTGCGAAAAAGAATTAGTTGTACACTGAAATTTGATGAAGAAGAAAATTAGAAACGGAACAATTATTATTCTAACTTGTCAACATGTTTGATTCGTCATGCAATCAAACACGACGAAACTGTGTAATATAAATAAAGCTTATTTCACAAGTAATTTCCTCTCGATCCGAAATGTATGAATCATTCTTGCTTGCAGCACGTACATGTACATTGTTGAATCTAAATTCAGAAACAAATACAGTAAAACCTCCGAATACCGGACACTCGCGGTGCCGGACCTTTTGTCCGTTATTTGGGGGGGAGGGTGTTAATTTTTATTTTTTAAAAAAAAAACATCACTTAACGAAATGTCAAAATTACTAATTAAACTAAAGGAAATAAATTTAATAACTTTGATTTA
>JAQIXS010002740.1:0-21141 GCA_034700785.1 Rossiulus vilnensis
CAGACAGGTGGGAGGGGGAGTCCAAAAATCATGAAAATTCCAAGACGTCTTTCGAGGAAATGAGTTCGTCCAATGCAAAAGGAGTTAAAACCACTCTGCGCATTTTTTTTATTTGAAAATGTCTCGTTATTTATAAAGAAAAAGAAATAACATTACAAATTGCAAAGCTTGATCACATTCTTACATTTCAAAAAGTTCTTCTTCGATCTAGGATGTTTGCTATACTTTTTTCATAAATAAGCGTGACATTTTCAAATAATATAAAATATGAAAAGCAAATTTAGCAGCGATAAATGTTTCAACCAAAATTTCCCCAAATGTGCCTTTGTCAGTTTGGCTGCACAATAAAACGCATATGTAAAATACCTTGAACAATATTTGTAATTCAGGTGTGTATTTAACCCTTTAGTAGTTTTATCAAAAATCTGTATTTTTTAACCATTTACTTCGAAAATACAAATCATTAGTTTTAAGTCCGGGCCGGAATCTAGTGCTACTGGTGGGATGGATGGTCAAATTTAGGATTAACCACGGGTCGAGAGCAGGAGCTTAAACCCCAAACCTTTGATCCCTGCATACAGAGGCAACCTTAGATTTATGGGTGGGTTAATTTTTTTCCCTTCTAACCCTTCGTGAACTTGGCAAAACCATACATTATAAGAAAATATTTTGCATATGTAATACATTATTTCAGAATTATTTTTGCAATGCGAAACCATGATAAAAACGCCGCCTATTGCGCCGTAGGCAACCTTTTTAAACCTAGCTTAGCAATGATGGATTTCTGCCTATTTTTCGTTTCGCAATTTTTTTTAGTAATATGTTGTATTATTAAGGGGACACTGTGATTTAAGCAACAATTTTGAAAAACCAAAATCATTGTACGAGATTTAAGCTTGCATTTCCATTTTTATTTTTGGTAATATTAATTAACGGAACGCCATAGGCGAATATTTTAAAACAACTACATCACCAAATATGCATTTTAGGATAAATCACTATAGATTTTAAAATATTAAGTGAGCACCTTACGCCACATTAAAAAAAACTAAATAAATAAATAATGGAAAAAAGGAACGCCGTAACGCGTTGCACACACATAAAATACATATACCACAACTTAAAATAAATGATTTCAGACATAGTAATAACGAGAGGAATGGCACCTACGGTACATGTTTGTTTTCTTTAAAAACACATACATAGTACAGTCAAAGCAACGCCATAGGCCAAATTAAAAAACAAAATAAAATAAATAAACAAATAACCAATAAATTTTAATCAAATTTTTAAAACAAATGTTTAGAAATATGTATTATGGAAACGACATCCGCGATTTTATAATAAAAATGATTTCATAAATAATAATAACGAGAGGAATGGCATACATACATGTATTTATTTTCTGTCATGCGTTGCATGCAAATTGAAGACGTCTATGGTATAAATTAAATAAATCCTTGAAATCTTATTGTTCAAATCAATGAAAAAAATATTTACAATTCGATTTTGTGTTCTCTAGACTTGCATAAATGAGTCATAAATTGATACGAGGAAACAATTTCATATTGTTAAATTTTATTGTCTCACGAATACAAATTTGTGAAGCCGCACTTCCTGGCGAGAACGTACACACAAATTTACATAACATATCTTTTAGTAACAATGGACAGATATTTGCCCTATTTTCGTCGAAAACATGATTGCAAATTATGATAAAATGTTAGAATCAAATTAAGAAACGAAAAACGCTTGTCAGTGGTCTGCCGGGCTCTGGTTTAAGGGGTCGGGTTAATACATGTAAATGTATTTCAAGCAGTAAACCTCAATAATGGGAATCCCTTATTTTCCTTCAAATGGCTCTGGCGATTACATGTTCTTAGCGCCCCCTGGTGTCGCGTTTCGAACGTTGGATGCACATAACAATACCACCCTGTATCTGTTGCCAACCAAACAAATGACGTTTTCAAGCTTTAGTGTCTGCTATAATTTGTAATTTTATCCCAGATGCATGAGTCGAAATCTTCTTTAAGTAAACATAATTGATTTTTTGTTAGTGAACAGGGTAAACGATAATTGGTCTCTGCAAGATGCATCCATGTCCAAGAAGGCCATGAGGACATGGTCCGTTCGATAGCCCAAAAAAGCATCTGATGCATGCGATAAAACATGCGGGAAGCACTTACACAGAACATTGATTTCCGACGCTACTGCGTCAGTGGGCAGTAAGTCCATCGAAGATGACCCGTCCAGAAAACGAATATCAAGATATTAAAATCTCTCTTTCAAGGACCAGCTGATTTCATCAACGGTTGCTTCTAGTTCGATCAGGCGGCCACAGATGGCGCCATCTGACCGAACGGGATCTGATGCAGATAGAAAAATCCTAGCAAAACCGCCTATTTTCAAATGTTTAGTTTTCATCTGATTTGAAGTTTTATTTAATGTATTTTGACCAATTAGTGCAAGTGGGCTTTAGAAACATTAGAAAAATTATTGGTAAAATATTCGCAAGCATTATCTAGCGGATTATGAACGTTTGCAAGGATTTTGTTACAAGAGGTTCAAAGACAAAGGCAATTGAGCAAAAGCATTCGATAAATAAATAACGTTAATATATCGTTGAAATATTTCAAGGATACGTAATAAGTAAATTTTTAAAGATTTTGTTTCTTCCCGATGATATGAAACAAATCAATGAATTTTGAATTTTTTTGCCCATGCGCTTGTTTTAGGGGATTTCCCCTAGTTTACGTACTTGTGCCCTCCCTCTGGAGCTTGTGATTATGCATTTTTATGCCACTCATCAAATAATGTGAATTTTGGCCATTTCATTTCGAAGGAAAAATGCCGGGAAATTTCATTGAAATGCCATAAGTAAAATAAATTTTAAACCGAATACCTCTATTAACACAAGGAAAATTGATTATTTATTAATTAAAGAAACGCTTAGGCGAAAATGTTTGAAAAAGCCATCACAAATTGTAGATTTTAGTCCATATTTCCCCAAAAAAAATTGCTGAGAAATCTCGAGTAATTAAACGCCAAGATATTTTCAACCGAGATTGCAAATAATTCATTTCGGTCAAATTTACATACGAAATTGCGAATAACGCTATAGGCGAAAATTTTCTAAAAGTCTAAAACACATGGGTCCCAAATACAAAGCATTTTGCTCAAATCCAGTGTTTTTCATCGGCGAATTAAAAAGCAAAATCCATGTCGCTATCCAAAATCAAGAAAGGAAAGGAAGCGATATGGATTTTGCTTTTTAATTCGCCGATGAAAAACACTGGATTTGAGCAAAATACTTTGTATTTGGGACCCATGTGTTGCACTGACGCCTAGGGGAAAAAATTAATTCTATGAACTACATGTTAATTGGTGCGGGTTCGTTTGAGAAGTGAGAGGGAAATGGTCTTTTGGGGCCGGCTTCATTCAACTGCGCGTGACAATTGGAACGCATTTTAGAACGCGTTCAGTAGAGCGTAGCATCTTGGGAGAGATTACTTTCGCTCTCAGCTCTCAAATGGACCCGCTGCTTAAATCTCCAAAAAAAGAAATAACAGAGAGAGAGAGAGAGAAGGCACTTTATAAAGGAGGATATAAGAAATAACATGGTTTGGTAACATGGTGGATAACCCCCTACCACTTGGCAAATCTTTGCTGACAATAGAGTACCGAACTGAATTCAATGCGTGACCATTTTTAAATTTAAAGCCCAATTCAAGATGGCGCCGTCTAGCCCAGCTGCGGATCCACCGTTATGCTTAAACATTGACCCACATTTTGCAACAACAATGCAGGTCTAAAAATGCGCCACGTGTTTTGGCACGTTTACAGCAACAATACAGGGTTTCAAAATGAACCACATGATTTGGCACGCTTACAGCACGATTAGTGTCGCCCAAATCGCTTTGTTGACCAAGTTGAAATGTTGCGCAATTTTGACCTGTAATGGAAGCTCTCGGTTCGGATGGGCTAAAAGCGGCCACGTTATTCACGACGCGACTTCGCAATATTGTGCAATAATTCGTTTAAACGTCTTTTTATGAACCGCTGCCGCCGATAAAATATCGATTACTGATAATTGCATTAATTATGACTCGTCCGTTCATGTGGCGAACCGAGAACAAATAATTGATTCAGTAACTAGGGCAAAGAGTTCTACGGACGATATAAGGGAACATCCAGAAAGAACGTCCGGAGGGATTCCAAGGAAAGTGGACGTTCTGATAAATCAGGAAGTGAGCGATAATTACATGTCATGCAGGCCTGCAGTACGTTCAGTTGCTGGTTGGTCCAACAGTACATCCGCCTAAATCCTCGAGCTGACCGGTCTCAATTGTACAGTGCTTTATTGCATGTAAAGTGTACACTTACATGTATTTTGGTACACTTTTTTCTGGTTGAAACCGAGCTGATGGGGATTCCCACGCGTTGCGGCTTATCGCGTACCCTGGCCTTTGAGCGAAACCATACATACGCAGTTTTTGCCAGTTTTATGTTTGTATTATGTTTTGTATTTATTTTAATGTTTGATTCCAGGACTTGCAATTTGATAGCGTAAACAAAAGGGGCCGACCGAAAACAATGGGAAAGGTCGCTAATTGCAATCAACATTTATGCCAGCAAAATCATAAATAAAAACGTAGACTGTGCGGGCGAAGCTTGGTCACAATTTGGAATTAGTGGATGAATTTTGAGCCAAATGGCATTGATTTCCCCCCTTTTATCTGAAATTTCGAACTTCATTTCGCTACCGGGCTTTCCTTGTTTCAGGGGCAGAGCGGATATCTTTGAATGACCATGATTTAAGTCAAGCCAAAGAGTAACTTCCGGTTTCTCATGTCTTCGGTTAACCTTGTTCGGATATGTAAACAGATTTTAATAGCTGCAACTCAAATAGCAAAAAAAGTCAGGGTCGGTTATACATATATGCACACGTACTACGTGTATATTTCAACAGTGACATTAGAGACAACTAAAAAACTATCAATTCCCGATTTTAGGTGGTAATAGGGCCTACATGTACATCAAGCGCAATCCAGAAAAAAATGGCAATATCGTGGAACCCGATACATTTTGCCGGATTGGTCGATTTGTCACTTTTGAAACAATATTGGTCTATGGGGAAAACCAGTTGGGTTTGCTTGTCCAGTTAATTACAATTTTTTGAGTTGCGTCACTGTTGAAATGCATGTGCGATGTGTAGGCTGGTTAGGTGTGCGGTTTATTCGATGATGAAAGAAAGTGTCAAGTCATCATAACAATATGAATAATAAATTGTAAGAAATATGGATTAACTAATGATCAATTTTCGTGCGAACCTGGTGAACATACAGTACATGTGTAGACCTATTCCAAATTTTACAATTTGTTTGTTTTAACTTGAATATTTTCAAGTAATGTACATGTAGTTTCAACAATGACAGAATCTTAAATCGGACTTTACACGATCATTTCAAATAACAACATTAATAATGACATTACCAACAATCATCGCTTCTTCATTGCTTGTCGGCCATAAACGATCGCGTTAAATCCACATAATTACTGGCCAGTGGCAATCATTGCATTTCAGCTTACATTACACGATCATTAGCAATATCATTAGCAGAAGGTAATGTCGTGTAAGGTCCGCTAATGTGCTTTCCATATGCTCCATTTGTAATACTCCTGCAAATACAAATATCCACACAACTTAGTATGTTTAATAACATTTTGAATTGTTCTTTTAAATGCACCATTGTTGCAGCTGGTGAGCGATGCAATCATACTGATGGCATTTGATCACATTTTAATTCCTGTTCAAATTGAACATCCTTCCTCACTTTCCAACAGAAATAGTCAATAAAATAAATATTATCAAAATTCGAGACGGATATTTAGCGATATTCGCCAAACTGTCATCATATTGAGTTTGCAAAATGCGTTATCATAACACGTTCATACAGCTGCAATTTATTTAAGCTCCTTGCTTCACCCCAAACCCAAGCCATTCATAAAGCTTCCTGTTGAACTGATAAGACTATTGTTCCCTGCAGGCACCCTGTACCCGATGACGTGTCCCGCCCCCACGCTGACGTCACAGCCTCGTGCGCAGCCAGCCGGCTCTCGGCTGCATCTCGTCCATTTTGCGTTGGTATGGAAGCGAGTGCAGTCGCATTCTCGTCCGAGCACCTTTTCGATGGGCTGAATTTAACGTCGCTGAGGCGTCCGCTTTTCGCAAAGAAAATCTATCCTTGCCGATAAAGACGAACGTCCTTTATTGCAACTGAAGCCCGAATTTAGCTAAATTTCATAACTTAGTCGTCCGAATCTCCTTCCAAATTTCCGAAATTCTTAGGATGACCAACGTTTCTTTCGCCAACCGAGTCATCCGCCTGGCCCCATCTGTCGACGCCAATTTCGCCGCAGCCGCCGTCGGCACCCAAACCGACTCCCCGGAGGACCTCCAGCTGCCTCCCAGGCCGTAAATCCGACGATTTCGCCGCAAGCAGCCACCGCAAGATCGAAATTGCTCGTGCGATTTCTCCTCGCCATCGCGCTGTCTCGGCTCGTCCGTCAACGCCATCTTTCCTAAATTCGCTTCCAATCCTCTTCAAAAACGCAACAAATAAACAGGTAAGGATGTTTCGCTTTTCATGTTGTCGACAAATGCGTGTACGAGTTCTAAAAACGCTGCGGAAGTGGTTCCTGTCCTGGCAGAAAATCTGGGAACAAATTCGGAAATTAGAAATCGAATTCGTGACGTCAGAATGACGTCGATCGGCACCGATGGCGCAGCTCAATTTTTCAATTTTCGTGAAAATTGTACACATTTAAAGCTGAGGTAAATATTGACCTGCAATGTGAACACCTTCACAGGTATTTTCGGTTAAAATTATCACAGGTAAATTTGTCTCTGTACGAAATTATCGTCAGTTTAGTCCAGTTTAGGCCCATTTGAAAATTCCCAGTTTATCTACAAACTAAATAAATAAACATTAAACAACACTAAAAAGACCAGAGGATTGTGGTTGATCAAACTTCTGAGCATTTTTCCATGTTGATTAGTTTTTTTATAAGTGAAACGAACGTTTTCCAATAAAATAACATGCAGTTGCTCTGGAGAAAAATGTAAATTTGGAAATAAAAAAATGAGTTCAAACAAAACCATCCGTGGAAAATGATTAGTTGCATTGATTGTGTGGGACATTTCATTTCGGCCTTAATTTTGGGGGAAAATTCTGGACCAGTAAGATGTGACGTTACTATTTCACCTTTGTGACAGCCGCCAGTCTTACGTGCCAACAAATAAAACTTGGCAATCTCGCAGTCTTTGCCTCGAATTGAGCGAGAATCAGTTCATTCATTTCGTAAAATCTGTATTCACATCTACTGCGTCATGCACTGCAGACTGTGCAGAGCATAATGCCAAACCACATGTGTGTTTTAATCGTTTGTACACGCATTTAGAACGGTTGTTTGTCTACATGCTTAGTTTGTTGTCAAATTTGTTTTCCGATCCTAGACGAAAAAGTTTAGTCGGTTTTGTTTTCGCACAAGAAAACCCGGCCCGTACACTAACTTGTCGTGCTTTTTGTTTATTTCCCCCCGTCAAATATTGTAGTAATAACGTCGTTTTTTGGTGTTCCGTATCGAACGCGCATGAACTGTGATTTGTCTGCATGCATCTTTAAATTAAGAGCAAAGCGATCCTAGAGCGCCTGCTATTGCCACCTGTTCTTTGACCCTTGGGTGGATTAGAATGATGTAGACGCTGTGAATATTTGGACAAGAGCTTAATAACTACTCAAGAATAGTGCACCTTAAGATAATTTTAAGTCGTAATTTGTTCCTAGCCATAATGTTGCGGGCGATTCCTTAGGCATTATTTACGTATTATTGTTCTATTATTATTGATGGAATGATGGCGGAAACGTCTGGTATTGAGTGTACTGATATAATAAAATTGCGGCTTACTTTCATTCTGTTTACTTTTTCGTCACTATGACAACAGACGTCTTTATTTTTTACGAGCTACTTTCTCAGCAACTGTTTGTCCAGGTGGGGGGGATGTTTCGTAGCCTTTTGTCTAAGCTTAAGCAAATCACACTCGTCTGAATAATTATTTTTCTAGCCTACATGTATATGAAACCCATTAAATCCTGAAATAATCTTAGCTCGCGGTTAATCTGTAGTTGATGGAATGTATGCCATTGGTAGATTAATTCAAGGTCGTTTATTATATCAATTTCTTTTCGATCACCTTTGTGCAAGCAATAATGCTTAGGCTTGCTTGGAGGTTAACCATTACGCAATTCATTGATTTCTCATATGGCAAATATTTCTCTTGGGTATTTACGAAGTATTTCATTGGAAGTTTGTTTTCGGGCGTAATGTTATGATGCGAACTGAAAGGCCCAACATGCAAAACTTTTTATTAACAAGTTTTTAGTTCTATCTATTTATTAAAAAAATGCTAAATTCAGTGTACCCAATGTAGAATTCCTCATCCATTAAGGGTGTGACATATTTTACATATTTTGAAAATGTCCAGTTCACTTACTGTATGAAAAATTAAATAACAAAAATCCAGCATGCAACCTCGGGAAACGGGGGGAGAAAATAAACGATTTAAAGCAAACGTGTAATTTTTGTTTATATGGTGGGCAACCTTTTGAGTTGGACTTGGCCTCATTAAACAGAATCGTGTGATTTTTGTTGCGATTCAATAAGTTATTTGGGACCCAAAATATAATACATGTACATGTAGGCTAAACTGCTACTCATGGTGGTCATCAGAACAGTTCTATATGTGTATTTACAGTATACTCGTTGATTTTCGGTATGCTAGTCAGATGCAGTGGTTCATGATATACGGTATGCCTATTATTTAGTCGGAACCACTGTCATCATATGCCCTTGGAGACACTCGTTAGGTGCCTTTTGCCACAAACACTACCAGTCGAGTCTTGCAAATGGTCACATGAAAGTTGAGTAAATATTCGGCCGTGACCCTATTCGTTTCTTCCCCTCGTTCATTGTTCCGTTTTCAGAAATCCCCTAGCACAAATACCTTGCTATTGTGAACCTTGCACGGTTTGAAGCGTCTTTAAATAAAATCAACATTGAAGGTTTTGGTACGAATGCATCATCTGTTTCCTCAATGAATGAAATAGCCTATTTAAATGGTGAACGTGCGAAATTTGTTATCGTATCGTCCGTAATGATGAATGAGAAACTGGCATGAGATTTGTGGGCTTACCCAATTTAATTACCGAATTACCGAATGTTAAAATCGGTAAAGAGGTTTCGAAATGGTAGAAGTAGTGAAAGACATTTGGAAAGTAATTTATTGTTTTTAATTCCACGACAGAAATGTTTTCATAGTGTATTAAAGCGGGCAACAATCTTATCTATGTGTATGCAAGGATGGGGCTCGTCAGAACGCGTTTAAATGTGTTCCACTTCCAAAGCTACATCTGATTTGGAATGGAGACTATGCGTAACATCAAACGCCCGGGTGGACCAGAAATTGTGGCGAATTGAATTTGCCATGTCCAGGTCCTACCAGTACAACCCTGGACACAGGATCGGTGGGTGTCAAAGGTATATCGTAGCTGGGTCCAGTAACAAAAGGAGGGGGAGTTGGAAATGTCCTAGGATCTCAGAGTACATGTACATGCTGTTCATATGGTTTTGTCGTTTATAAATTCCCAAGGCGTTTCTTTAAAATAAAAATTTAAATATTGTATAGAAATATTAATATCCAAATTTGTGATCTAGGTTTTTGAAAAAAAAAATGCTTATGGCGAATAGTTAATTAATATAATGTACATAATCAAGTTTTAATAGAGAAATACTGTATAAAATCTTGAATTTCTGGCTAGTGTTTCCGGCTGAGCTAATTTCCTTGGAAATAGTAGGCTAAATTTCGTGATTTACGGTCTTTCAATTATTATTGTATCCCACTTTATATCAATATCAAAGAGTTTTTAATGTCTAAAAAATGCAGACGACCAGACAATGCAAACAAAAGGTATAGCCGTTCACAAAGGGTTATGAGGTTGAAAATGTGGGCAATTTTATTTGTAATTCACCACACATGTGGCTACATTGAGAACTTGGTTGCCCACCTCTTATCTAATGACTTCACGAAACAAATGCTCAAAATCAATACTAAATGTTAATCGATGTCAGCTGCTAATTCTTATCATAAGAGAAATCAGAAATCCATGTCGGGAATATGGTCCACTCTTCTCCGACTAGAGAAGTGGAACCGTGGAAGGTGGAGCTTTCATTTAGTGAATTCTCTGTCCAGTTTTTAAAATGAAATCTGTGTCCGATTGTCAGAATTCGAGCCGCAATGCTGCATGGAGATGGGCGTTATGCATCGAAATTGGATCGATAACACCATAATTTTTAACCGGAGATTTCAATTGAATAGTAAACTCCCCATTAAATTGGGGGACCTCGAACTGTATTCGATTTAGTGATCGGTCGTTTTCGTCCTTTGAACAATCTTAATCGATTCTGAGGTGTGCCATATTTACTACTAAAATCAAGTAGCCTCTTATCAATAGAACACTTCAGCGTCATTGGTCCAGGCAGGCCAAGATCAATATTTGCTTTTTTCATAGTAACAAAAATAAAGGGGTTAGCGTTTTTAAACTTGATCTCAGTTAATGTCCGATAGTACGCGTTACCTTCAACGCCAACTTTTTAGGCTCGACAGACTAGGATTTTGATGTTGTTCCTCGCTGGATAAGACTTTCGTCTGCGCCTATTTTCGTGATTAATCTTGGAATGGAATTTGTTCTCGGAAAAAGTAAGTCCGGTTTATTCGAATTACAATTGTGGGGATTGTGTGCAAGCGCAGACAATGGCTGGGTGACGTCGCCATGTTCAGGATTTCAGCATTTCGCACTAAGTAATCGGCATGCATCGGACACATTCCGGGGAAATCATTTAAAAATCGTCGATTAAAATTAAGGGATGAAATGTGAACAGTGTGTTTGGGGATGGCGGATGGGGGTGTGACACTGATCAGTAAGCACTGTCTGAGCATTCTCTTCGAAAGTTTGATGTGTGGAGATTAGCCTCGTTGTCAAAGGTCACGAAAAACTAAGTTTCTACACTGGGGTAGTCAACATGGATGTTTTGAAAGGCGTCGCTGTGACGTAAATGAGGTGGTTCACTTCAAGCTGCTACTAATTTTAGGTTACTGATACGTTACTTAAGGTTTTTGACTTTCAGTAAATGTTGTGACAGCCCTAGTGTCTCTCAATGCTGGTTCTAACTTGTTGGAAAATGTTATGAAATGAATGATGGTTTTATTGGTTGACATTGAAGGTATTACTAAGAGGATTTATGAACCTACACAAGGATTAAGTAATGTTCTAAAACTCCACATAACTAAAAATGCTGGCGCTTACAATTCTACATGATGTTGCGTAGGACAGTAGGGAGATCTTGCTTTTGCCATCGATAGAAATCACTGACAGATCTAAGGAAATTCGAAAAATTATAAGAGTGCACCTAGCAGAATTTTTTTTTAGACAAATCATATTCGTTCAAATTAGTAGTATTGTCGAATATCTCAATCTTTCTTCCCAGATGCCCGTGCGTGGCCTCCTTTTGACTTCTGAATCTTGCGTCATAACGCGATGATGCGTATGATGCGAACGATTTTAAAATACGCTTCATGTTCTGTGAAATTAATATCTGAATGGCCAATTCAGTTTCAGTATAAATTAATGTTGAAATCGTGGAAAGTAATTGCAGTGAATTGGGCAGAAAATCCCAGAAAAATCAACGACGGTTCCCGCATGGGGTGTTGAGTGGGGGTTTCCAGCAGAGAACGCGTCTTGCCGAATTGCCAGTTAGCAGACGACCCTATGCGTGACGTTTATCTGGCATGCGATAACGGGGGTGTGTTGATTCTGTAAATATTGCCAACTGTCCCTGACGTGAGTAAGCATGAACTGAAGAGGCACGTGCTCCACACGTGACTTGCACCTCAGGCTTTTGATGGTCGTTACGAAGCAGAATTTGCGTTCACCGAATAAATTGTTTACTTCATTTCAGAATCGGTAACTAGCTAATAAAATCATTTCGTACGTTTTTATGTCCGAATTAACATCTGTTTCCGATTGCTGTTAGCGACACGTTTTCCGGTTTCATTCGACTAATGCAGTTCTATTATAGCTCCGGGTGAGTTGAGCATGTTACATTATCCCACTCGGGATCAAATTCTACAGTTGCTCGCTTCTTTGCGGAATTTGATCAGACGCACTGCCTTGAACGCACAATGGTCTAAACTTGAAAATTAACCCCTGATATGAATGCTGGTTTTCCCATAACGTAGTTTTATTTCTTAGCTTAAATTCAACTCGGTTCACTACTGTCAGCAAAGATATGCCAGTGGTATGAGGCGTAATCCAATAACCCATGTTATTTTATATTTTATTATTATTATTCAACGGTCACCAGCACATTGATCATTGCCAAACGGATATTAGTTTGATACATGTACATGCATCTGATAAAAGATGAAGAGGTCGGTTGTGGTGCCGTTTTGCTGTAGTCTGAGTTACCAATTCTATTTCGTCCGCTCTTTTCCCACTAGACTTCGCGCTCCAATCTGATTAAAAGCATTGATTTTTCGTTTTGCACCGTAAACGCTTTCTTTGCATGCATCGCTTTCGTGTACTCATTTGCGTTGGTGAAATACAGGGTGTGCATGCTATAGTCGGGATAATCACAGATCAAACAATGATTAGTTATTAAATCGTTTTTCATTACGTCGGGTAGCTTAAACGCTGAATTGATTAAAGCCGAACTGAATTTAGTTACTACCAATCAATAACCCACTTGTATTCGTATAACGTTTGCAGATGCGTAATAACTTATTGATCAGATAAGGCCGACCCAAAAGGATTCCCATCTTACTTTAGTATCAGTGCTGAATTAATACATTTAGCAGTTTATTTTTTTTTAAAGAAGTTAAACTTGAAAAATGTCGCTATGCAGCCTCCGACGCCCATGTTCGGGGGTTTCATTGAGAAAACACCCGTTTTGAGGCCGCATTTAGTTTTATTTTAATAAATTATAAAACGCAATTCAAATCATCAATTTGATATTAGCTTCAAATTATAAAACAATCAAACTTTAGTAGAAAACTAATTTTACACGGAGAAAAGGAAAATTTTGGAAAATTACACCTACATTTTCCAATTACATTTGAAGCAAAAAGGTGTAATTTTATTGTATGGCGGGCATCATTTTTGGTCGGGCATAAACAGTATATGCGCCAAGTTCGTTCTTTTATGGAAATTGATTTGGACGGAACGTTTCGTTTCAGTAGCAGGTTTCCATTGGTTATTTAGCCTTCTTGGTTGCATGGGTAAACCAACAATTTGATTTTTGAAACTCTAATCCGTTTTTGCTGTCTTTCGCTACGCATTTGGCGATTGTTTCGACTTGCCGGACTATTTTTATCAGACGCGAAAGTAGGGCGTGTTTGCGCAAACGTACATGTATACGATTATCTTTTCATTGTATCCTTAACTTTTATCGCGCATGTGACAAAGCAGGATCGTTCTTTGTCACTTTTTAATTGGATCAGCTGAACTGCTTCAGTTCGCTCGTGTTGCACCGACACGATTTGACGAGCTGCTATGTGACACCCTGTAATGCGATGCTTCTCAGGTGAGATCCAGCTGATCCTAGTTGGACTTGACCTTGTTATTGCTTCTAGGGGATGTCCATAAACTACGTCCGTCGGTTAAGTTGACGTTTTGACCAGACTACCGTCCGAGTTAGACAATTATTTCCTCTTTCCCATCATCTAACACAAATGCAGATTGATTTGCACAAAAATACGTCGTTTTCACCTGGAAAGCTGACCGAAAACTCAAAACTCCGTTGTATTTCTATACTAAATGTTGTCAAATTTCAATCAAAATATTTCCACAAAACATGTTAAAAATGAATAGTACGTGCCGTCTTATTTGAGGTCTTTCGATCTTTGATTTTATTATAAATAACAGATCTGTGCTGTCATTAATAGTTCGAAATTTTTAAACGGATGCACATTCGATGACGGGGAAATTGGATTCGGAAATGAGGGTTCTCGGGGAGAATTGCTGGGGGCACAATTTGGGCAAATTATCATGCAATTCACGCTGATAAGCTCATATTAACCCGCTGTTAACAACAAAAGAATAAATAGATGCAACGTCGATTCACGCTCGGCAAAATTCAGTGCTTTTTATTTTCCTGCAATGAGCACCGAGGTCAGTGCTGCATCAGTTGGGTGGTGTAAGGCATTTGTGAATGTTGCTAGAATGGAACGGAAAACAGCGTTTTGGTGGGGGAACTCGTTGATTAATCGCTCGTCAATTTGGAACAGGAATTAAATGGGTGTGGGCGACACTGTCATCAGGTACAATCCTCTTGACTCTTTTGTGGTCAATGCGTTTTGCCGAGATATGTGCGTGCGCATCCTTTTATAGGCTGCTCAGCAAAATTAGAATGTCAGTTTATGAAAAGATGTCTAGGGTTGGCAATGGTGGTTTCCGACCACCCAGTTTGCCGGAGTTATTGGAAGCGGTTCGTCATTTTGAAGGTTCGTCTTGTGATATTTGAGAAATGTTCAGCGATATCTGCAGTTGATCCGGATCATATGGTAACATCGAGGTAATGCAATGCGCTTGAATTGAAATAGCTTAAATTTCGGTTAAAATGTATCGGGTTCGGATGGTTGATGTATGACCAGCCACGTCATGTTGCAGTAGATATCAATTGCACTAGCAGCATTAAATCTAATTTTAAGTATCTGCATGTTATTGAACTCAAGGCTGAAGTTGAAATTTGAGCCTCCAGACTGACATATTCTCCGTAGAATGTCTAGAACAAACGCATAATACCGTTAAATTGAAATAATTTTCTTAAACTGTTAGACTTCTGAAACGCAGCTAGGATATTAAGCTAATTTGTTCTAATATTTCAGTGGGCTAATTTTATAAGCTGACTTTTGACATCGAAGGCGTGAGACTTTCTATTTTTAGCCATTAGTAACTTGCAATTGCAACCCTCTGTTTTATTTCTGTACTCAGACATCCGGGTTTTTCGTTGATTACATTCGCCTTGACCACATTAAATTGCTACTTTTAAAATACTGTAAAACTCGCTCACTATGGACGTTACAGTAATAAAAGTTAATAATGTTAAACGTTAGTTCCACATGTACCTCTTTTTAAGTCATTTGAAAGAGAAATTAATTGCTTAAAAAATAAATGTGTCATGGTCTCAAATGCCCCATGGACACAATAGATGCTACTCTTTAATATAAACAAACCGACGAATCTTCTAGACATTTGTATCTCTTTATTTTGAAACGCTATTACTGTAAAGACCCCCACTACTGTAAAGACATATCTGTATCTATAAACTCTTAAACCTTAAGTTTATGCTTCTTAAATGCGTGTAGGCTATCTACATCTATTGAAAAAGACGGACGCAGTTCTGGGAACGTTTCCTGATGCTTGTGGTCCCCCTGGATCCACTACCTAGTATTTTTGACTTCGGTTAATCGATTTAAGTCTTCTCCTGAAAACAATGCACCTTTGTATTTTAAAACCAAGATAGTCAGTTTTCTTTTCCGCCACTCAGTTCACGTTTTCTGTGTAACTGATTCCAAACCAAATAAGCTGCATTAATGTAGGCCGCTGATTGTGTGCTAATCGAGCGGTTCATCTGGTATTTTTTGGCTCCTAGCTGCTTACCCTACTAAAACCACCAGTAATATTCCTTCGGGTAATTATGCGGGTTAATTCTTGACGTATTTTACGAGTTGAACTTTAATTAACTGTCACCTTGTTTACTCACCGAGAGATTCTTTACCAACTTTGGCCTTACCCTTAACTCTCGATGCCGTAATTTTTCGGCTTATATAATCCCGAGATATTTAGAGAACTGCATTCATCTCGATTTTGACTGTCTCATTGCGATCTTCTTGATTTGTCCTGACCAGTTGTGAATCTCGAATAGTAGTGTATTGCTGGCATCTTGCAAAAGTTTGTTTTATGAAGGTAAGGTGGGCTAAGTTGTCGATTTTATTTCTTAATTATGTTTAAGTTGTTTCTTATCTTTAAAAGCTAGATTTTTCAGCCTAACATTTATAACCTTTATACTATCTTTCTTAGTGAAATTAACTTTTATTATTATATTAATAAACTATGGATGAATTTTCTTAAAATTTAAAGTATTTCAATTATTATAAAGTATGATTTATCTTGTTTACATTTTTTTAATTTCATGTTAACGTTATAGGCCAAAACGTTCAATTTTAACCAATGAAAACGAAAAGCATGCATCTGCTTTATTAGATAACTGGTTACAAAATAGATTAAGGGACAGAAAAAAAATTGAATAGTTGAATGAAATGACGAACGGTGAACTTGATGTGTCAGTTCCTAGTATGTTATCCTTAGTTTTTTATCGTGAGGCCTTGTTCCAGTTTTAAGCAGAAGTCAAAACCATTTCCGTGCTGTTATAAAAATGAGCATAACTTGTGAAATTTTCTCGAAGTAAAAGTATTCGTTTTACCATTAGAAATGGGCAGTGCATTTGTTCATTTTGCATGTTGAGCGTACTTTTCCAGACTATAGACTGTTGCTGAACTGCAACTGTTTTTCGTTGTCAACGTAAGTGCTGTTTGGTTTTATTGAAATTGTTTTTTGTTTTTTTGTATAGCAAGCTTGTTTTGAGTTTGTCTAAATTGTTTTGGATATTTCACTTCAAAGCAGTTTGCGTGCTGTTTGCTTTTCTCCCACGCGTGTTACGCAACTTGGGGAATGATTTTTGTATAATTAACCGGGTTGTTATTGAAACACCTCCTTGAAAAAGTCCTTAATGCGAGACTCGGTGGCCACGTTATTGAAGGTGTTTTTAACATCTGCGTGCGATACGGCAGTTTGTAAACATAAAAGGCATATTGACGAAACTTCATCGCCCCTCTTCTTTGTATTTTTATTTTTGGTCGGCGTTTATTTTTCATTTCTTATACATCCGTACTATCCGGAAATCGGCGTGACGTTTTTCTCAGAAACTATTACAGTTCGTTAACCGATCATATGATGAGTGATGGTACTAATTGTCTCAAAGTGAGTCAGAAAACGCGTCATCGGTGTCTTCTCAAAGCGATTTTCTCGCCTTGCAATGATTTCTAGAAATGACTGTACTGCTGACGTCATGGCTGAATCTGATGCGCTTCAATTCACGGTTAAGTGCATGTGGCGTCTATGAAATAGCTTTGAGTTCCCTTTCATGCCGCCTGCTTAATTTCTTTTCTGGAAAGGGTTTGCTAGAGCGAATATCTGTAGTATGAATAATGTACACTGTACTCAAATTGGAGAAATCTAAAGCATGGCCCTTTCTGCCATTTCTAAAACGTCAACTTCTAAAGGCTCTTTTATGCACTTGAGCATGATCAAGAACGGCTTTTTCATGTACTCAAACATGATCAAGAAATTTCCTGCGAAAGTTAATCATTGTTTACTGGGCGCTTTGGTGATTACTGTCACCGAGTATTATTAAGATGTTACTTTTTTCTGGAAAGAACTGGTTGAAACTGGATACGCGTCCAGTGACAATATACACACAACAACAGGTTTACGGAATCATCGTTATTATGAAAACGATTTCAGTGTTTTTATTGCCTCCATTTACATTTGATTTAAATTTTATTGGTGACATCAAGTAGTTCGGTTTCGACACAATAATACATGTATGAATGAGTGAATGTGGGGAGGGAGATAAATTTAGCAGTGATAATCAGTTCAACCAGTGTTTGTAGTATACCGGCAAACGTACAGTGTACACCAATTGTGAAACATCTCACCACAAAATTTAGTTATAAATTTTGTTTAATTTCTGCGTTGACATCAGTTTGGTTAACTACATTATGGATGCTATTACATGATATGATTTCAACATTTATGATTGTACTAATTACAACATTAATATTTATTCACGGGCGTTGAAATATTCTGGCAGTTTGTGCATTTACTAAGCGATCCACTTAGAGCGTACACTTGCAAGCAGACATTTGTAGATTAGGTGTGCAGTTTGGCCAAGGCTTCATGGGAAATTGAACGCCAGTTGCGTGGTCAAATTGCCCGTTATCTTGTTGATGCGCGCACAGTTCCACTAAACTTAAGCGGATGCAGACCGCAGATAAGCGCCGAAAGCGTGATAGTTGAAAGCATATATTTTAGACGTTCAGTTTCGTTTGCTGGATTTGTCTACTAAGCCGGTTTTCAATTCAATGTAACAACTCTCCCTACCGTCAGCAAGGAGTTTCCATGTAGTATGTGGTGTAATCAGTCCACACAATTTATTCCGTTTATTCCACCGCATTCTTTCGGTGTTGTATTTTGTACTTAAGCTCAGAGAGGATCAGCTAAGCCTTGGTTTCGTGATATGATGGTGATTGGCGTCACATATTTTAATGTATATGGTTTTCAGGAGTGGGAGCACCAGTGCCTTTATCCATTAAGCTACAATTTCGTGACGTCACTCACGTCATATTACGTAACCACTTTCTTAGGAAACCATCACTTTAGACAGGTCATAATACAGACTGCGCCCAACATTTATCAAGATATTCGGGTTTGCGTGTTCGTGCTCTGTTTGTGGCTTGGCATGTTTTCGTTTATTCATAGCGTTTTTTCAAGTGATTTTTTGTAGTCCATTTGCCTGCCTCTCTTGTTCCGTCACAATTCTTCCACGCAGGCGTTTGCTTTGATATTTACCTTGATGCCGTTTTTGTTTTTAAAGCGGCGCTCGAGCCTCCGTGGCCGGTGCCCCGTTGCCTTCCATGGCTAAAGACCCTTCGCCCTGCGCCCTTAAGTCCACTCCCGAATCGTCGCTTGATGAGAGAAGCGCCCTGTTGGGACACTCGGTATCGAAGGGGTGAGTTTTCTGTGACGTTTCCGTGTCTGGGATCGCGACCGGCTTCTTGCTGTTTTTGCTGCCCCCTGCAGATCAGCAAACAGTGCGAACCTCGAAGCACCAAAGGATGCCTGTCTAGGTGTTCCAAGATGGCTGTTTGAACTGCTTACGTTGCTGGCTTCATACCGATAGATTCACCATAACATGAGTATTGTTAGGGGAAAAAATTACTCCAAACTCCTATATTAAGACTTTGAGTACGCTCATATCTCGATTTACGGCCTAGATATGTTCCTGGCATTTTGGCTGTAAAGCGAAATGCAATATAACGAAACCTGTTGTATGTACTACATAAATTACATACGATGCGTTTCAAAACTCATTATTCAATACAAAAAATTAGAAAATCACTTTAGTCATTGGCTAGAAACGTAAGAATTGTAATATTTTTTTAAATTGAAACTAACGTTCCATTATATAGTTTTAAAGAAACAAAACAAAATTGAAAAATAAGAAATTATAACAAAAATAATGAGTAATGTGAAAATTCGCATGACACCATGGCTGTCACTGGCATTAACTGAAGTGAGCCCTCAGGTGACAAATTCACTTTAAAACAGCAGAAAAATTATCACGTTTGAGTTGCTCATCTCTATGGAACATATGTTTAGGGTTCCGCCATTAAACGGTGTGAAAAACGATGATCATTGGAGATTCTAGTGAGCTAAACGCTTCCATACTCATCAAAGACCCATGTATTTTCATGTGTTTGTGTTAGAAAATATAAATTTCATTATTTTGGCCGTATAGTGAAACATTGCAACCGTTATAACGAAACATGAAAGAGCGGCCGTATAGCGAGGTAAGATTGTACTTTTAAGTCGTTGTTCAGGGAAGTTGTTATATGAAAACCTACGTATGTAGTCCAACTTTGTTGGTTAATTTCCTGTAATTGAAGACGTTTACAACGACAGTATCCTTAGTTGTCAGTTAACTCGTACGGCAGGAAAAAAGTGTTTGGCTAATTGCAAAGTGGCTCTATGGCGCCCCGTCGATGACCCTGAGCTTTTCATTAGTATTTGATTCGAGTAATGAACATTTAGCGACTGTTTAGTTAATTAATGAGCCCTTGAATCGTTTACTTAATTGCTGAAGATTATACGCGTGTGACGTCATCCTGTCGTGACGTCATAGCGCACAATGGAAGTGATTAACTCTCGCTTATGTGGGCTCAGATTAATGAACAGGCACTGTCTGGCCGTGCCTGTTTTAATTCAACTGTTATCAAAGTTATATTAATTTTAATTTTTAATTCGTCACCTTTGTTTCATTCCTCTTCGGCCTTGGATTTAATCCTTGAATTCGGCTAGGTTAAGGATAAATGAGGTGGGGTGTATGTTGCTATACCCGAGATTGCGCTTGAGTAACTGGCTAAAACAGAACTTTAGGCTGTTCAAAATTAGAATATACTGTGTATTCAAATGGACCAATAGAATGAAAGAGCCTGTTTTGCGAGTAATCTTTCCAGTCCCATGACTCATTTTCCATTCCTTGGGCATCGATGTGGCTTTCTCTATGCTGGAAGTCATGTTCTATAATCTGAATATCTCTTGATTGGTTTTGGTTTACTATATTAAAGTTTTGAAAGTTGCAGAAATGTTTTCTGAATTCCTGGAGTTTCGTACTATTTTTAAAACTTTCAGTAAACAACGCCTTCCTCACACTTACAAGTAGTTATATTTATACGTGTAAACATCGCAGTGAGTTTTTATATCGCATAATTAAAACGTAACTTAAAATTGGTAAGAGGTGATTTTACACGTATTACATGTTGTCATGTCTTAAATCTCATGTTAAAAACTCGCTCTTGAAACGAAATTTTTTTATTCTTAAATGAGTTGAGGAAATGATGACAAAACAATCTGAAATTCAGTGAAATTCAGTTATTTCTGTATACTTATTTATAAGAAAATACTGATAAACTTTCTTTATAATGGTTTCTGTATGCTCGTGAAATTCTTGCAAACTTTCATTTTGCAAAAGACAATGTAAAAGCATTTCTTAAATGTCATTTCATTATTCAAAATCCGAATCCATTTCATTCACGTCCGGAAGTCTGAAACGTAGTGTAAAGGTACAAAGTGGCATTTAACACTGGGCAACGAGTAGAATAGTAACTTCTATTATATAGTAACA